>WAAD01011781.1:79290-90091 GCA_013389945.1 Fregata magnificens
GGCAGGCGCAGCCCTGGGGCAGCGACTTGCTTGTTTTTTAGCGAGGGACGTGGCTTGGAGGCCTGTTGCCTCTTCCCCCGTTCTTCTGTGTAATGCCGGCCTCTGGTACGGCAGCAGCTGGCTTGGGTTTGCCTGGCAGCGCACCGCAGCACGCCAACCTTTCTCCAAAGAGCTGCCATCTTACTTCCCACTGTATTTCTATCCCAAGTTATTTCTGCCTCAGCAAAGGAGCTTGCAGTTTCCCCAGTTTAATTTCATCATATTCCTGGAGGTCGCTTCTCAAACTGGTCAAAAGCATTTTAAATTACCACTCCTGGCCTCCAGTGCACCTGCCAGACCATTCCGGATATCTGCTATTACATCATCCACGTCATCAATTAAAAGCAGTGAACAGCAGACACCCTGGCACAATCCCACTGAATACACTTATCATTTCAATATTACAAAATGGGTAACTATTCGCTTGGCAGCTTTGCAGATACGTGAGACCACATCCAAACCTTGTTCTGTCGCTACTTTTCCTCCACACAGAAAGGCCGTTAGCTACCTGGTCATGTAAAAAAAAAAGTGAATTCGTTTGTATGACTTGTTCCTCAAGAATTAATTCTAGCTGGTATTCTGCTTCTTGCTGCCAGATACAAATCTCTTGGGATATATGCAAAGCTGTTTGTTCTGGATTCAAACTGGCCAAAGACAGGTATCTATCCCAAGGGAGACGGCAAAAAAGAACATGACTAGAACTCTGCCAACTTTCACAGCTATCTCTGGCTTTTAGTATGTCAATACCCGGTTAGTATTTTTCTTGAGTTCTTTGGGCTTTTTGCTTTGTTTTCTTCAAAGAGTTAGATATGCTACCCCCCTAACCTTGTTCTGAAAACTAGAGTACTGAATGTTAACATCGTCAGTTTTCCTCATAGTTGTGTGGAAAAGTATCTTAAGTTTTGGCTACGGTTAATAACCCAACTAAACCAATGTTACCTATTTTTATTTCAGAATTACAGCATTCATAAAGATTTGCACTGAACTAATGATTCATTTTAATTCACATTTGCTGCTACGGTGGTGTGAGCTGGGGGAAAAAAGATTTTGAAGTGCCTCAGACAATTAACTGAGTTATGGCCTTTGGAAGATCAAATGCTCATAGAAAAACTTACTACAGCAAATTTGTAAGTTTGGTTTAAAGGGGCTTTTGACTATTTCTAAGCTATGATTTGTAATGTGTAAAAGTAGTGACACCCGACCAGCAAGAGCCCAGCAACAGCGCTAGTTCAGGGTTCCTGCCTCTTGCTTCCAGCTGCGGCAGTGCCCTCACCTCTGTTATGCCGATCGCAGTTTTTAAGGTCACACTGTGAATAACTAAAGGAAAAAAGAAAAAGTGCCTCTCATTTTAATATTTTCATAAATGCATATACTTTGTAAATCACCTCATCTCTTTCAAGGTTAAGAAACAGAGCGTGTTTCAGTCCCAAAGAGCATTTGACACACTGGACAGCTCAGCCAAGCACAGGCTTGGTTGAACAGGGATTAATTCTCAATCAGACCTCCATTTGTCTCCGTACCTACTGAGAGCGCTTTAATTCAGATTGAGACCTTCTGCTTACAGCCGAGCTATTAATGATGTAGGAATAACAGAGCAGCAACAGTTCCCTGGTTTCTCTGGGAGCAATAATTCAGGCATTGAACACAGTATCTAGTTTGCGGCTTAACTTCAGTCAAACCAGTCACTTAAGCCTCTGAGCAGACACGAGTTTGAGGAAGGAAGGAAAACAGAGACTCTTCACAAAATCCAACCCTTCAGGTGCTCCCAACTGAAAATTAACAGATGTATTGCTGTGATTTATGCATAGGGATTTTAACAAGGCCAGTTTATATCATTATTGGAAATCGTAGTACTAGGCACATGTGGCTGGAAGGTTGGCTCTTTAATGCTTGGCTGTTCAATGCCACCTTGTGACAGTGTGCTCCCCCTGGCCCCGCCCTGAACCCAACCCTTATCTCCCGTAATCCTGCTCCAGTGATAACCCTCAATGGCAGTGGTAATAGACGTGTCTGTCTGCATCATTTCAAAGTGGATTTGGGAGACATATACCAACACAATAGTCAAGGGCTATTGTGTAGCATGCCCACCTAACCACAGTGAAGAGGCTGGGACCTGGGGTCGGTATACAAACATGACTATGAGTCAGTCATCTTACCCACCCATAAATAGTGAACAGCCCGAGCGCCCTTGGAGCTCTCCTGCACGGCAGCGGGCTGCACGCCAGGATCCCCCCTTGAGTAGGGACACCTCTCAAGTTTACTCCTCGAGGTTGAGAGATTCCTTGCCGTAACAGATCCTCGGTAAGTGACTGATAGCATGCTAACCTTTGAAATCTTAGCTAAGTGATATAAAGGATTGATTGCGCGTATATAATCCTTTAGACATAAACCGTTGACCAAGTCTGGGACTGGGATTGGATCTAGCCGCCCCTAGACTCTTCTCTGAGAAGCAGTTTAGAAAGCAAGGGGGTCCTTTCTGAACCTCATGACTCAACGGGAGGGTCTCCCTGACAGTTTTGTCTGACCCTGTCCTCTATGCAGTAAATAACCAAGTGTACCTTGCCATCGAATCTTGTTAAATCACTGTCGCATTTACATTTACTATAGAACCTTGTTAACTTACTACTTTAGACCAATAAAATATATTTTGCTTCTCTCTTATGAGTGAAGTGCACTCACACTCCTTCCGCGACACACCTATTTTGAGCTGGCTTCAAAATTTTATTTCAGAACAAAGCATCATGAGGTCAAGAATGCGCGGCATATGCATATTTTAATTGGAATCACTTCTATCAGTTGCATGATGTTTTAGTTATAATACTGTTAGCAATTAATTCTCTAACTGCATATATTTTACCTACTGTCACATCAGAACTGGTACACTGAAGTATTTCAACCAAATGTTACTGGGAAGCTTTCTATTTGAAACAAAGGTGCAAAGAACCAAAGTTTCTGCTGAACTCTGTATCATATTAGTATGGAAATGTTAAGTGTAACGGACTGCTAAGCAGCCATTCCTGTTAGGAAAGCTGCAAAAGTGTTGGCAAGGGATATGAAAACCTTCTTGACAACTGAGTTTTCAGATGTCAAAGTTATCTGACATTGTGCAAGGACCACGGAATGTTGTTTCTTAAGAGGTTCTAAAAACAACATCTCCTGACGTTTCTAGGGTTTTGTTCATTTGTTGGCTAGAAACATCTTTATTGAAATTATGCCTTAAAACAGTGACTTGGTAGGGAGAAAAGGAGAAATACTGAATTTTGATAAATCACCACCATATTTTATAGTCTCCAGAAGAAAGCGAAAAGGCCATCTGGACAGCACTTCAATCTTCTATTTTCTTATTACTTTCTTTCTGAATTTATCAGTACTATGCTAACAAAGTTCATTTGGGTTTTGTGAAATCTTAGTCATTTAATAACTGAGAAAGGAGCACATTCAAATTGCTGCCACATATTCACTAGCCAGTAGTCGATAGCAACAGTACTACCACAACAACAACAACAAAAAAAATCTAAGTCTATGTACATCAGAAAGATGTGACAGAACACTAGTAGAAATGAAACAAAAACTTGGAGAAAAATTTACAGACTCCAGGTCATCATGTTCTGGGTTTTTTTTTTTTTTACCACTGAGTAATGAACGGAATATGGGGGGGGGGGGCGGGGGAGGGCAGAGATAGGTACCTGAAGCAACTATTTAAAGAAAAGCAAAAAAGGTTATACTAACGAAATACAATACAGTGACACACTGGGAAATATTGAAGTAACCCACAGACAATTTTCAATGTAAAATCAATAGTTTATTGCCATGCTACAATTTTTTTTTTTTTCCAAATGAAGTTGGCACTGGTAAAGGGGAAAAAATGTTGTCATAATACATAATAGATTTTAAAAAAAATGCGCATTTGGTAAGCTTTCTCAATAATGACAGCTTAAAACAAGTGAAATCAATTTCTTTAAGATTAATGTGGAATGGCATAAAAATACACTCTTTCTGCATAGTATAATATCACTTTTTTCATAAAAGAAATACAGAATGTTTGTAAAAACAAATTCATTGACCAGGGCAAATTAATTGAAATTTTATAAACAATTTGGCAATGGTCCCACTGTTTAGACTTCTTTATATAAAAGAAATAAAAATCTAGAAAGCTACCTTTATACAAAGTTGCTATATTTATGCCTTTAAGTAGGAAAAAACATTTTATAATGCAAATTAGGACATACAATAATCTTACAATATCATACAATGTAATGACAAGAAAGGAACATACAACATAAGATTTTGGCCTTTGTAGAAATGTCTATTTCTGCATTTAATAAATGCATTTGTGGCACACTGGTGACTATTGTATTCTTACTACTAGCAGTCAGCTTTCATGCTAGAGCGGTATTCAGCTGTACTGTAATGGCAGGTCTGCAGTTTAGTTAAAAACAGACTTTTTCAGGAGACAAAAGGTGATGCTGCAATGAAGCGAGATGTGAAAAAGGCAACGCCCCTGCTGGTTGAGACATCTGTATTGTGGGACACCATACAACACTCTTTCCTTTCATACCAGAGCATTTCTTATACATTCAGTTATTAAGTACCAAAGTCTTAGAAGTGAGAACATCTGTGTTTGAGATTTGGCAACATTTCAGGGAAAATACAAAGTTAGTACCAAATATATAATATATTATATATAAAATGTGGGTGTATGATATACACACATATTCTAATGCAGAAAAACTGCATTAATATGGAGTTAAATTTGCTGACATCCATTCCTAAATAACATAACCATTAAAAAACAGGTGTAATCCTGATCTTTCACACACTTCAGAATCACTTCCTCTTTCATACATAATAGTTAAAGCAATATATATGCAAGTATGACTAAGAAATCAAAATTCACATAATAATCTGAACTCTGACCACAACAAATAGGATTTTTTCCAGTACATGTAATTAAATATATTTATATTTTTACAGTATTTTTAGACCATTCCTGAAGAACTTGACCAACCAGGTCCTCAGGTGTAACAGAGCTGTTATGTCAGCAGAACTTGATCTTGTAGGAACACATCCAGTGGCCCTTGAAGTCAATGCGAGTCATTCGTTTGGCTTCAAAGGACACCGCATGAGGCCCGAACAAGCTCCGGAAGGATCGCCCCGCTAACAAGGAAGATTCCCTGATGACATCAAAGCTCCTACCTCAGACTTCCTTTCCTACTGCCAAAGGGAAGGACTGGAGCAAAGGACACATGGACTCTGGGCTCTCTGAGTTGTTGGCAGGTGGCGTTGGGAATGCCCATGTAGAGCACAGCCCCGGCACCAAGGAGTGGCAAGGTGAGCTTCACGGCACCTTTTGTACTAAGGCTTCTCGTGGAAAGCAGAGGAGCTGCTCCTCCACGCCCATTGCTTGGCAATTTGGTCACCACGGGTCTCAGACATGAGCTGTGGCTGGGACCCCGAGGCATTAAGTACTTTGCAGACACAGAGGAAGACGGTCCCTGTTCTGAAGGGCTCAAGCCTATTTCTTAATCATATTTTTTACATAATCTCCTTTGTATATACACGTTTGCTACATAAAATAGAATTACACCAAAGTAATGGATATAGCAGAAAACGTTGTCACAATATATGTATATTACCACACTAAATAATTACTAAAACTGCAAGAAAAATTTCAAAATGCCCTTTGTAATATATAAAAATATAGAAATGTCCAACACTTGTTTCATCAACTTTAAAGGTAACTTTGTCTCTCATATTCTATTTCTATCTGTACACCTACATATTTCCAAACAAAATACTGCGTTAATCTGGAGTAAACACCGTGTTAGGATAATATCCTCATAAGACATCTGACAGACTTAGTCACATACCTTACAGCACAGTATCACAAAAAATAATGTATATATGGTCAGAGTTACAGCTGCTATGTTTTTTTTTTTCTTATTCACTTATCTTGTCCAAAAGAGGAAGTAATTCCTAAAGATTGCAAAAGAACCTTAACTCATGACTTCCTGTCTTTTTTATATATGCTCTGTAAGAAGGACATCAGCAACCTTGACTCCATCTTAACGCAGTTTTTTGTGGTGGAATTTCTTCTGGATTTTTTTTTTTTTGGAGTGTATATGAATTTAAAATAAAGATATCATAAATGAACTTATGTTTATATTAAGAAAATACTGTCAAATATAAATGCCTGAATTGCTACCTCAAAGAAAAGATGGGAAAGATCTTATTAAATTCCAAAAATACCTATTTCTATCTATCAAACTGAAGGACCAAACTTCTTTAGGGGAAATAAGAGAATTTCAGATTTAAGTCCACTATTAGTTCCTACTAAATCAGTTTCATCTTATTTGCAGCCATTAAATAAATTAGTACAGTGCAGAAATGGAATTTCACCATTGATCCCACCTTACACAAAGAGGAGAATACTGCTTAGAAATAGAGGTCCAAATCAGATACATCATTGTATGCTCAAAGTAGTAACTGACATTAATCAGAACTTGCATTTTTACTTCACCGATAGTGAATAAAGACAATCTATTATCTCCTGACTCTGTCTCATTGAGAAGTGGTTAAATATAAAACAAAAACAAGGATAGCCAGATTTTGAGCCAATCCACCCTGTTAAAAAACCAGCAAAATCAGCTGCTAGTCTGTCACCTGCAAAAGAGCAGCCCTGGTCTGACATTGGTTTGAACTTTCTACAGCTTACACCTTTCTGTGGCCCTAGTCAGAGGTGTAAATACACACACAAATATCCAAATATCTGGGGGGCAAATTAAGCAGTTTATGATACGAAATGTCTGTTTGAACAGACATTAGAAGACATATAAAAGTTCTGTAGACTTCAATAGGAACAGGAATAGTGCTTCAACGCATACCATTACATTCAACCTCTGTCATATGCAGAATGTACTTATTGGGGGAAACAAAAAACGTTCTAATGAGAGTTAAGGTTTTCAGAATGGTCTTTTTCTATATTGTTTCACGGAGTCACCAAGAAACACCACAAAATTTAAAAAATTGGTCCTCCTCTTGACATCAGTTTGAGAAAAAAAATATTTTCCTGATATAACCAATGGATTAAATTCTCACTAACTGTATTTCTAGTACAATCTTTATTATGTACTTGCGGTCGCTGTTTCATCTTTTTTATCAGCTCAGTTTCCTTGTTTAGAAGATACACTAATGTACATCTTTCCCAAATCACTGCATTAAAGGAATACCTACAGTTAAAGGCTTTCCCTTGTCAAACGTGCTTGAAGGGTAGCAGCCAATTGCATGTTATGGATGAAAAGTAGAACTGAGAGATGCTGCGTTTTTCACAGGACCTATTTTATGTAAACTTTACATGTCTCAGTTACTAAAGAAAATGGTCACATATTTGTAGTTTCTCAATCTATACACCTGTGGGCCCAAAATAAATACGATCTAAATGCTGTGGAGAGATTTCAGCTGAAAACTGAATCCTAGATTACAGACACTAAACCTAATATCACAACCTTTAAAGAGACTGAACTGAAAAAGTATTTACCAAGTCTCAAAGGGTAAAGTGCATTGCAACTACATCTACTTCAAGGGGCAGAAAATAAGGAATGCTAAGGATGAGTAGCGCGGGTAACAGCGACTACCCAGTATGTTTGCAGCATACACAAAATGAGAAAGCATTATCCCACCTGTAAAATGTAAGAGGGTGAAAAAATAGCCCTGGAAAATACGTCGTCAGATTTGTTAATATAATTAAGGCTACAGAAAGTTGAAATTTCAGTATGTTCTCAATTCTGGGGACCAGAGCTAAGAAAACACCCCCTATGAAGTATTGTGAAACTTGCAACAACATTAAAAAAAAAAAATTACTCGGACCATCCCTTGTATCTGAGACTATTCAGGATAAACACAGGACAGTGCACCGAACTAAGGAGGGATATGGTTGGTGGTTGTAGTTTTGGCAGGTCACATAGGATCTACCTGAAGCCTCTGTTTCCCTATTTGTCAATTAAGAATATTACTTCCCTGCCTCACAGGTGTGTTTTAAGGGTCCAATTTATTAGTATTTCTGAAACACCCATACCATACAGATGAGGACCAAATATTTCTAGGCAGTTAGGTAGATCAAACACGTTTGCCTCAAAACACATGCTGAAGCATTAGTTCGGCTTACAAATTTAAGTGAGCTATAAGCTAAGAACAAGAATCACACCAGTATCATGAACCCAGTAAGTATTTTGCAATACCTGGCAATGTCTCTTCAGTACAGACCAAGACTGGTCCATAGCGTAAGGTGAGGCAATGGCAAAGATGTGAAGGAGCACTAACACTGCAGACCTGTCAAATGTCTAGCTCTCAGTAGTCATTACCTTCTTGAGTACCAAGGTCTCCCCACAAGCCAATGGGTCTATCACAAGAGTAGGCATAGGTTGACCGTGAAATCATTAATGAGTTTTTTTTAAATCTCATTTAAGTTCCTCATAATGGTCTCAATGACTCCCATCTTTTACTTCTGCAAATTATGTTCTTTGTGCATCTGGTATTCCAGTACCATACAGTCTGTAAAGAATACGGAAGTCAGAGTGAAAAAGTTGCCTGACATCCCTTAACGGTGTGGCAAGATGCATGTATTTCAGGTGCTACCACTGCTGCCACTACTAAACTGAGAGAAGACCAACGAAAAAGTTAACAAAGGAACAGGCATACACTTCAATTTTCAAGACAGAAAACAATTGTAGTTTGTTTTTTATAAAACTTCAATTCAAATATTGCATGAAGACCCTTAATTCTTTTTCAGATCTCCAAATGGCTTTTCTTGTATGTTTTTCCTCACTCACAGTTCAAGGGTTATTTTACATCACACCAGTTCACACAAATGTCAGTTCCTTTGCAATCACAGGCTCAAGAGTAATCTCTTCTGCTGCTAGTACCAAGATGCACCTCCAATACTGCCAGAATTCTAAAATTATTCAGAGTATTAAAAAAAAAAAAACCAAACCCAAACCTTCTGCTAAGGGTGCACCTGGCATATTCAACAAACAACATTCTACCTGGATGTACCTGTAACACTGAGCAGCCATCAGTGTAACCAAGTTCACCAACTGCAAAAGGAAAAGCAGTATGCTTGTAGAAAACACTACCTTCAGATCATTTACTGCATCTTTCTGAATTACACTATCAACTATGGATGCACATTGCTAGAATGTACAATTTTCTATAAAGAACTACCAAGTCCAGTACCCTGCCTCCCGTGTAACCTGTGTCTGATGCTTTAGAGGAAGACAATAACTGCATAATAAACCTTTCCAGTTGTGCAATAATGCGTGCTGCTGGAGAGCTGTAATATTTCTGTCAGGCATAAAAAAGTAGAACACTTGGACAAAGACAACCATTTGACCTTCAAGAGTCTGTCTTTGTCAAATGCAGAGAGTGAGACAAACACATAAACGACCCTGAAAAATAATTAAAGCTATGTATAAAATTTTGACTTTTAAGACAAGACATTATGGAACATAAAAAAGAAACACAAATCCAAAGAAAGGCAGGCATGCTGAACTAAGAAATGACAAGAGAGCCTTAATTCATACAGCCAACCTGTGAACTCCTTCACAAAAAAACCCCCAAAACTCTAATGAGATTAAAATTCTGTCAGATTTCACAGGGAACTTGATACGCCACTCGGAATTCTCTTCTAGGAGAAGGAGCTTAAGGCTGGGTTTAGATGCATTTATAGCTCTGATCAATGAACTTCGATGTGACCTCTCAAATATCACACACATTAAGAAAACTATTGGGAATTACAGGCCTTCTTGCCCATGTGGTCTTAAAAAAAAAAAAAAAAAAGGACAAAAAAGGTGTGGTGCTTATATCCCTTGAGATGAACCAATATATCTTGTGTACGTCAGACTGAGTGAATTAATGCATTACATACATTTCATCCTGGAGGAGCCACTTCAATGAGGAATGAAGGTAAGATAGGTATCTTGAAAGATTAGGTTCACCTGCTAATAATGCACATATCAAGAGGCTTTAAAAAGTGTTATAAATGCCATTAACAAGTATAGGCACCAGACCAGAATATTTATAAATTCAAAACTGGCATGTCATTCAGACTCTAATCAGTTTAAAGAGGCACTGTGAAAGGTGGTGATGCTGCTATGCAGTAATTACTACTACTGTAGAATGAAATAGTGTTACTTAAATGAATACTTGCTCTACATTAATTCCCTTTAGTTAGACAAGTACATGAAGTATGCAGAAAAAGTTCTATTAGTCTATAAAAGGCGTTAGTGTTAAGAAATGCAAAGTATTTGCATCTTCAATTTTATAAACTTCACAAAAGGTGCAAATGATTTAATGCTTCCCAGGCTCACATAGGCAGGTCAGTACTGTTATGTCTAGTTTTCCTAGAAGTACCATCATCTCGGGGCAGTGCTTTTTGCAAGCTTGACATAGCAGCAGTTCTTTCAATGTCTATCACAGCATACAGCTCTGTGCGCCTGGTTGGAGTTTGCGGAAGTGGAGTGGTGGGGGTTTTTGGAGTCTGAGGGTTGTCGGAGTCACTACCACCTTCCAAGTCAACCTGTATATAGTTGAGCTGCCTGTGTTCTATACTTGGACGCCTAATGTCAAAGTTAAAGACTGTTGGGGTACAGTCCCGACGTCGTGTAAATTCTACTTTATGAGCACTTGCTGGTACTGTTACATTCTCTGTATTGACATAATTATGCATTGGATCTAGGTTATTGTGGTAGCCATTCAGAGATGGGGT
>WAAD01011781.1:97760-132815 GCA_013389945.1 Fregata magnificens
AAAAAAAAAAAAAATTGCAATTGCTAAATACTGCTATTAATAAAAACACTAGTAAATGCTAAAAATCTGTAAGAAAATAAAAACGCAACTTAATTTCACAACATATGAATACATAAGAATTCCAACTGCACACAGCTACATCACAGTAGAAAGATGCAAAACGAGGCTGAGACCTCAGCCAAAACAGCTATTCCCTCAGGGACTGCTGCCGCCAAGAGGGAGAGAAAAGCCTAACTCTTCTCACTGGGAGCCAACCTTGGCCAAGGCTGGCATTATGTGGGAACTGGAAAGGTAACCATCTTTTTCCAATTAAAGCCACACAGAGAATAACTGAGCATAGCTGGAGTTTACACACTTCATACACAGTATCAAAATTTGAGAATGATGTCACTGATATAAATGAAAGTCGTATTTGTTTTAGGAAGAGGATGAAACACAAGTGTGTTACTGAAGACAATAACAGGCTAGGGATATCCAGTTCATACCAGTGCTCCAGTCTTTTAAAATCTAAAAATAGAGATTTTTTTTTAATTCCAAGGAGATTCCTCCACAGTTCCAGGTTTCATTGCCCCTGCCTGAAAGTCAAGTCAACCTCTGAGGTAGGAGAACTTCCCTGTCAAAACCACCTCCTAAGTTGACCAGAAGTATCCACATATACAAGCATGAAGTGCTCCAGACGTACAATGCCAAAAACTATGTGCAACTCAAATCCTCACTTTACCATAAGACCATTCCTCATAAGGTAACTTACTTTTTTTCCAGAAACCACATTCATGTATAAAACTATAACCTTTACAATCCTTGCCAAAGGACAGGCAAATAGACTTTTTTTAAACAAAGTTGTCTTCCAATATCAAAATTTCCAAAAAGCTTTATATACAAAAATTCCACATACCTTGTCCAGTTTGACACCTTCGGCCACTTTCAAAAGAGAAAAGATTTGAGTCATAGCCATAGCGACGGAGACAGAGGTAGTGCCATTTTACAGAGTCCCTTTTACGGGTGTACAAAATTAGTTCTGTATCTGTAAGTTCCATTATGCCAGAACCCAGTTCATTACCATCATCATCCACATTAATAACCTATAAAAAGGAAGTTAAATAGCATTAGGTAAGTATCTTTTGAGCAACAATACCACTATTAATAATCTTAATGTTTCACCAACGTGCTCCATCTACTCTGTCATATTAGTTACGATCCTTGAGGTAAAAGTTTTAAAAAAAGAAAAAACAACAACCAACAAAACCTCACCAAACTAGTTCCTTTGCTCCCCCAACCCAGAATTAAAATAATAAATCTTTAAAAGCAATATGAATGAGACTGCATAACATTATTGTAAAATCTGAGGAGAAATTTGAAATAGAAGAGATTTGTAATTTTTTTTTTTTTTTTAAATGGCTTTATGTACATATTCTAGTATTTCCACACAGATAAGGCATACCTCAGATAATGGAATCTTTCAGAGCCCCGTTTCTAAAAAAAAAATATTTGCTTTGTCATATAACCCCACTTACAGTTGGGAAAAGGAATGAAAAAAGGATAAGGGGCTCCAAGATAAAGCTTCCTTCACATACCTGTATAGCCTTGCACTGTGCTGAATCACCAGACTGTTTTAGATTTTTTTTCTGCCTTTTTAAAGTCAACAAATAATTCAAATACCCTATGGTTATCTTGCGTGAAAACATATGTATAAAGCTTAAACTCTTATTCTCTCTGCTTTTAAATCAGTTTGAGGTCATCTGCATCTTTTATGGAATTCGGACAATGTATATCTTCCTCGGCATGTATTTTATCTCACAATGCTGCTTTTAGTGGGATTCTTTCTTACTCAATAAAAAGGCTACCAAAAATCTTCCTTATGGTATCAATTAATGTTACTTCTTAAACAGACATTTTCAACTTGAAATCTAGTCAATTGAAAAGAATTGGGAATAGTTTCATCTGCCACTGAGCCTTATGCCAACTTTCTTAATTTTGCACATTACATTCTTTCTTCTTCTCCCCCCTGCTGCTAAATCAGCGACCCACACAAACAACAGAGAAATTCTATGAGGAGAAAATAGGAACTAGTTACAGGAAGTGATGTCAAATGCACAAAAAGCAAGAAAACATAAAAATATTTTATCCTTCAGCTTTTTGTACTGATAATATTAAACATTTCCAGAAATTCCCATGGCTTTAAAGCTCATTTCAGTGTTGCCCTAAGGCAACGCATGAATCATTTTTCACTATGGAAGCATTACATTCCTTTGCCAACTCACAGAGACAGTTTGGAGCATGGAAGCAAATCTGACTTGTGTGACTCTGCAAAGATATGTTTACTTAAAGTCACTGACTTCAGCAGCTTCATGTTAAGCATGTTAAGCACATGAACAAGTGTTCACAAGCTTATAAATTCCAGGGATAAAAGGGACAGAAGCACGTTTATAAGTAAAATCTCTTCAAGTAAAGGACAAAAGTTCTCGGAATGGTATAATTGGTAGCGATCTTCAAGTAAAATCAGCAGTCCTAAAATTTTCCATTGCTGACCCAACATCCAGGTTCATAATCACACTTATCTAATAGCTCTTCCCTTATGCTTACATCTCCCTTCCTAACTTCCACAACCTCCCAGAGGCAACAACGCTTACTTGGGCCCTACCAACTGAAATGGAGATGGATCAAAAGCACAGGGCTTCTTCTCCTTCCTGAAGATCAAAACTGTCATAAAAAAGCCTACCCTGCCTAGAGAATTCCTGTCAGTGCTGGTAAGAGAGGATTTCTCAAATGGGCAAGAGAAACCTGTAGCCACAGACACCTGCAACTCTGCAATGTTTTGACCGTTCAGTAATTCTCACCCTATTTTCATTTAATTTTTTTCCATCACAGACATACTCTGCAAGAAAGCAACAAAATAATTCATGACATACCACATCAGTTGCTTACCTTAAACTTGTTTCGATGGTTATCTGGGACAGTTTCTTTATCTGGACAGCTACAACAGCTACCCATGACTTCTTTAGAAGACCATGTGATCTCTAAGGGAGGGGTGGGGGTGGGAACCAAACCCAAAACAATCATTTAGTTGAAGTAAAAATAGTGTATCATCAACAAAACAACCCAACACAAATTTGTCTCTGAAATTACAATTCTTCAGGATGAATTTTGCAGTCATTAGTAATAAAAAAATCAACATAAATATTACAAATATTTTTAAAGAGTTAAGTTAGATTTGGCATTAAGGAGTGGCAACACCGAGCTGTTAAAGTCCTACCAATAATTCACCTTGAGGTTACTACCAAACAGACCCATTTGATTTGTCACCTTAATTCCCATGGTAACAATGGGGGAAAACAAAACCCAACAACTTACTGGGTGCGATTCTCATCTCCTAAACCAGGGCCTTTCCACAAGGCAACTACCTGGATTCCAGTTCCATCTAAATGAGCACTCCACGGCTTAGACTGCTGAGCACAGCCCTAGTGACGCCCATACAAGCCCTGGGCTGTACGAGGTTACCAGGCACAGGCAACACAAAGAGCCCACACGGCAATCCTGAAAGGCTGCCCTGGCTTCGGCAGCTCCAGGGCTGGCTTGCAATAGAGAGTGGAGGCATTCCAGGCCTGGAGGCAGCCCTACGCTGGCAGCCGTGCAGTGAGACTCTGTGCTTCTACTTTTAAATACTTCCCATATAGCAATGCAAATAAAACTATGTAATCGAAGTCAAGGGAAGGAAAAAACCCCACATTCAACACAAATATTTTAAATCTTGGGGTTTTTATTTCTATTAAGTTCCATTTGGATTAAATTGTGTTACACAGTCTACTTCATTTGCTATAAAGCAGTAAGATATTCAACTAACACAGAACAGCATGGCTAAATTAAGGAAACAAAAAAATTATTTGATATTTTTGATATTTTCATTTAAAGATTTTTTTGTATGTATGGTAAAACTTTCATAAAACAGTATGATAAAATGTTCATAGAATGCAGTCTCACAACTTGCTTCTCCTCCCTCTATCACCTTGCAGATGGTGGTTAGTCTCGTATTTCTTAATTACAAGAAAGTCAGGCAAAAGAAAACTTAACCCATTTACATCATCTTTATATTGGATAAGAACTAAAATTTCCACTACACAAATGGAAAGTGGGGCAAAATCCTGGAAGAGCGCTAGTAAGTCAACAAGAGATAGGACATCAGGAATCAAGAAGAAGGAAGACAGAACTGGTTGATAACTTTTCCTGACTAAAGGGGAAAAAAATCTGATGCCACCTTAATAAAAACAGGACTTGCTTCCTAGACAGGCATTTGTATTAGCATGCAGCAGTAGTATCCAAGTAGCACTTTAGTCTGCTGAGAAATAAGGTGCAAGGAATACAATGAAGAGCAGCTAACTCTTCCCCTCTTCTTGACCAGAAAAGCCATTCAAAAGAGATACTGCTACCCTAGAGACTGTATAAATCTGTATAAATCTGCCACCAAACCCATGCAGAGGTGAAATGCAGAACTTAACAGAAAGGGTAACAACATGGTTTCGATTAGTCCAGTAAGAAAGAGGCAGAGCGCCAGACACATAGTCAAAATCACAGATTCTCTAATGTCATTTCTGGCCATAACATGAAAACACGCATTAATTTGACAGAGCTTTTTTTCCCCCAACTCAACATGAAACTGGGGGGTTGGTTGTTTGCTTCTACTGTTGCAGAGAGAAGCTATGCTACACACACTGGTTTTTTTGCATAGTGAAGAGAAGTCCTGACTTTTATTAATCAGTCCAATCACTCTCAATTACAGACTACTTTTAATAGTCTTCATATACATACATCCCACTGTTATTTTACCTATTTCAATTTTTTGCTTATGAATTCTGCCTGTTTCGTTTAGAAAGGGAGATACAGGTAATAACACCTCTTACTGATTTCCTACCCTGGCACTCCACAATGCCTCACTACAGTAATGTTCAGATGTTGGTCGTGTTAGCCTACTGATGCTACCCTATTTATTCTGAGAACTCACTGCTAAAAAGAGCAACAGGTGACAACAGCTGCAATGCAGATTAACAATGAATATATAAATTTACAGCAAAGGTTTTTGAGCTCTGGTCCATACAGCAGTCATAGTTGCAGACACTTCTAGCAGCCTTCAGGCACAGATGCTTGCACTTAATAAGGCCCAGTCTTAGACGTCGCGAAACGTTTTGACAAAGTGGAAACAGAACTAGATAGCAGGATGCTGTTACAATTTCATTACTTTCTCTGCATTCAGCATAAAAGAACTGATCAAATCTGTTGGGGGCAGGTGCCTGCAAACTTAAAAAACAATAAAAAAACCTTAACTGCGAAGTAGTTTGGGAAAAAACACTGGAGTTGCAAGTAGAAAGCTGTAGTATATGAAGATGTATGAAGTATAGCCACCGTATCTCAAGAATGACAAAGGAAGGGTATGTAATCAATAATCATACAAGCTCATTATTTTGTCTCCAATATATTCTAATATTAATACTTCAGAAAACCAAGAATTACAATGCTGCTTCAAAGGAGAGATGTGAACCAAGGCTATGAGGGAGAAATGAAACAGCTAGGGAACTGGCAGAATTAAAAATCACTCACCTAGATTTGGCCATTAATATTCCCAGCCTCTGCTGCAGCATCAGGGCTTCTGTCATACTCAAAGTGTCATGCTGCCTTGTCACAGAACTAATCATTTGACCTAGAACTAGAAGAGTACATAAAAATGTAATTTTTCTTGTTTTTAAGATGCCAGTTAGTAAACTAACAAAAATACTTTTTTTTTTTTTTTTTTTNAGTGAGGTCTTCAAGGCTAGGATGCATCTTAAGTGGAGTTTTAGACAAGAGACTGATCTCTTAGAGCTCCCCCAGCATTTCAGTGCCTAACTGGGTCTTGGAAGAAAATAATCTGCTGTCCCTTTCTGCAGTGTAGCCTGTCACACTGGGGACTCCACTCATTCTCCGCTCACCCCCTACCCAATTTAGTGTGTGGAAATGACAGATGCGAAGCTCCCATTATCCTTAGCACATACCGAACCAAACCACAGCAGACAAACAGAAGAACGCATACAACTTACTCTGCTTAACTCCCTCTTGCTTATCCTACTGAACATATACAAATACTGACTTGTATGGCTAACACATCACCCTTTCTCTCCTTCCCTCATGATTCTTGCTTCATAACACCAACCATAAATTGCTTGCTTTCACTTCCCTCCCGCCCCCCGGATTACTCTCGTACTACTTATCCACTCACATTTAACACAGAAAACTCAACTGCTGCTTCCATCAGGCTAACAGTTGGCAGCCTCCATTCCCTGTTCGTAAAATTGCCAAATGAGAACTTGATGTTTCCTTCGATGCTGCTTCTTGAGAGAAGGGCTAAATTCTCAGAAAAATACTTTATTATTAACCTTTCTTATCAGCCTTTCAGGATGTGTCTGCAAACTTGTTTGAGACCAATGCAGCTCTGCTTATCGATACTGCCACAATTCTTTGTATTAATCTGCTGTCCTCTGCCTTGCACCTGGATTAAAAGTATTGCATCTGGATTAAAAGCATTTTAGGAACCCGAAGCACTCTTTTTTGCATAGTATCAAGTGTAATGTAGTCACAAACTCAACCCAGGTCCTAGGCATCATGATAACAGTTGCAGAACACCCTTACTGTGGAGGGATTGTGCAAATGAACAGCAGAAATTCAACACTGGTAAATGCAAAACAACGGACCTGGCAAAGGAGCTCTATCTGTTAGGAAAGATCAGTCATGCAGTCACATAGTTCAATGAAAACACTAGCTCTATAGCTATCATAAAGCAAATGAGACATAATTGTTCGGAAAGAACTAAAAGAGCCAAAACAAAAATACAGTTCTATTGTATGAACCCACAGATGTAGTAATGTATGCAATCGTGCCTCCCCCTGTCAAAAAAGACAGAGTAAAACCAGAAATATGCTACTTGGACTGCTCAGCCTGGAAAAAGGGACTACACAGGACAGAAAAAATGAGTACAGAATTATAGGTAACATGGAGAAGATAAATAACGCACAACTATTTTCCAAATGCAAACATTAGGGAGCAGCAGTTGACATTATTAAGGGGCAGGTTCAAAAAAAACTACACAAAAGTACTTTTTGCACATGGTATGTAGTTAAACTTTGTGATCCACAATGTCTTGTGAGAATGAGTTCCAAAAATTTAAAGATTCGGAAAGTAATTGGACAAATGCAAACTCCATGAAGAGCTTTTAAACTCAAGGATGTCACATCTGGCTCAAAAAGTCTCTAACCTGCAGGTATTTAGAAGGGTCTTAGTGAATGATCACAGAATGCCGCTTCTTACTATTCTCTTCCCTATGTATTTACTATTGGCTGTCAGAATTTACTATTTACTGTCAGAAACAGGATACTGGACAAACCAATACTTCAAGTCTGATGCAGTAAAGCCATTCTAGTTAACATAAAAGGATGACATGGACTCAGCATAAATTTTTGAGTGCACTGTCATAAGACATTAGAAAAAGAAATAATTAACAACTTGTATTTAACTTGAAACTAAAACCTAGATTTCACGAAGGTACAGAAGGATAGACATTGAACTGCTTGATAGCTATGTATATTTGCATACACATACTAAACAAAGATTCTCTGCTGTGCGTAAGTGGTATTTAGTACGAGGAACTTGCAGCAAGTCACATACCCTTCCTATAATTTATTTGCCCTTTAGCCATAAGCTTTCTTGATCTTGGACAAAATTGTACACAGTTGTATTCAAGACCTATCCCTCTGCAACACGCACAGGCTCTGGTTCTGTGATGGCCCTACCCAATCTAGCTGGTATTATTTAACTATGTTTTTTAGTCAGGTTAGATTTTTGTTGGCTTAGCGCACCAAACCAGAGCAGCAGAAGGTCTAGCAAGTGCCAGAGCCAGCTGGGGACAGAATCACCGCCTCAGTCACCTCTGCCCCGTTTTCAGAAAAAACTTAGCCCCTTCACTAATTACTGGGATTTACTTAGTTTACCAAATTCCCTGCTAAAATCTTCAGGACGGGAAAAAGGAAAGAGGGAGCAGACAGCTTGACCCACTCACTCTGGTAGAATCTTACAGAATCTTACATTAGAAAAATAATAAAATTAAAAATTTTCACAGGCAAGCTACACTAATGCAGGTGTGTTTGCACTGGTATTTACCCTGATATTTTTCTAGCAAAGTTTCAAAGCCTTCACATGGTTTGGCTACCTAAAGCAGACTAGCCTGTTTCAGTTACCTAAGAATGATTCTTAAGTGATCTAAACAGAGTTTTTAATGGATAAAAGAAAGCACACAAATTTACAGCATCTAACTTCTTTTAAATGTAAAGCAATAACAAAATTCTCCAACCAGTTGTTTCCAATTACAAGTTGGCTATTTACTCTCTTTGGGATTTTCTTAAATCTTCCCAGAATGCAAAATATTTACCCAAACTTAAACATACAAGGAGAAGTAGACATTTTCACAGTCACAACCCTAAAAGTTAATCTTTTCAGTTATGTCTACAATGTCAAATTTAGGAGCTGTAATTTCCCATTCATGAAGCATCAGTGGTGGCTGAGTGCAGTCATGCAAGGAGGGGGAAGGGGATGGAGACTATTTTCTGCTTCTCCCTAACACACTCATTACTGCACTGCAAGGTAAAAATCCCAGGCAAGCCAAATCAGGACCCACACTTCTCTAAACCTTGTTAACAGGAGTGAAAGTTAGGAACTGCCATAAGTTCAGTAAGATTTATTACTTGGCTTTGTAAAGTAAAACATGTCTCTCTCCCTCATAGACTAAGCACTGGCAACAAGTTACACTAATCTCTTAAAAGTCAAGGAAGACAAGGCATCAGTGTAAACACAGTAGAAACTTTTTTTTTTTTTTTTAAAAAGTCACAGTCAAAACATAACATTTGGAATTCTGCAATCTCCCCAGGTTGGGAATGGTCCGAACAACGCGTGCATTCCCCGTGTGCAAGAAAGGCCACATGGACAAGCTGCAATCGTACTCCTCCTTTCGCTCACGATAACTGGTCGCCCCAGTAAAGTCAGCTCACAGTTGCAAAGCCGGTCTAAAATAAAAACTGGCATTAACTTAGTTCTGCGTGCTCTGGTTGCAGAATCAAACATTAACTTCGGGGGATGTTTTCTGTACACATTAATTCCTAGCACACACCTTTTAAAAATCAGGCAAGGAAAAACCCCAAACCATAGCATGCCTCAAAAGGGGTAGGGAGAAGCAAAGGTGCCTTGTCTGTAAACCGATCTTTTGCACATATTCTTTTCAAATGAAAAAGTGGCCTTTCACTAGCTGCCACAGTGCTAGATCCTCCGTATCTCGTGCTCTCAGACCTACAAGTAGAGAGCAGAAAACATAACTAAAGTGCATTAACATAATTTTAAGGCATTTTATACCACAAAATTGTAGTTTATTTAAAAAAAAATGCCTAGGGCTTTTTCCTCCTTCAGAAATTTTACTATCTAGAAAGCCCAATGAATACAATGCAGTAACTGGAGAAAGGTGCCTGTGTACAGGTTGTCAGCACTCAGGCTGACAAGCACTTGGACCTATACATTCACAGGTTATCAAGCATATTATCAAGCACTTGATAATATTTTGATCACAGCTAAGCTTATACTGTCATTTTTGCCTATAACATTTTAAATCACCTGATTTAGAAGACTATATCCACTTTTAAAGTGTCAGCATCAACCATTTTCAAAGACTGTTTCTTTTTTGGCCTATGCTGTTTAAAAAAAACCACAAAACCAAAAAACCAAAAAAAAACCTAATATGACATAATCCCAACCACTAGAACACCAAACTCCTCTGCATTTTTATTTCCTACTCTTATTTAAAATATTTGCTTAAAAAGGTAGAGTAAGAAGAAGTATTATCAAACCCTCAACATTTAACATCAATTTCTGGGGAAATAAAGCGGTTATGATAAAAAACAAAGCAACAGAAATGCTGCGACTTTTGGAGGTATATTAAAATTGCAAACTCATTGACAGATGGATAAATCAAAATCAGGAGTATTTCACCTTTTTCATTCATGTCTTTAAACAATTCTATTTAGCATAGCAAGTAGAACAGTATTTTTCAAATTGTTAGTTATTTTTAAAACTTGAAGCTGCCTGGCATTTCATATTTCTTTTGTCTTCAATAACAATGCAAGGATGTAACCTTCAAGGTTTAAACTCTGCCACTTCCTAAAATACATTTCTCCAAATGGGTTCCATAACCATTGTAAAGTATTAGCCATGGTTTACCTAAACTTGAAACTTGTTAGCCACTGTGCTTTAAACCAACACTGAAATCAATCATTACAATTAAGAAAGCTCAAAAATTAAGTCCATTTAAGATTTTTTTTCAGCTGCACCAGCACTATAATACTTGAGTATTTCAGAACTACAGAACTGGGTTCTCACAGCTGTTTACTATCTAAGAATGAACAAGAAGACTATACTCAGTTTGAAGTTTTATTAACACACTCTTTAAATGCAAGTTATATGAATGGTTTCAACACCTGCTTCTTTCTTAACTTTGTAATTAATGCTCAGATCAATCAAGTAAACAAACAAAAAAATGGAAATTAGTTGTACTTGACAGCTTCAGGAGAAATCCTGAAGTTTTTTAAAGGGAAAAGCCCAATACTTGGGAGGAGAGTGGAGGGAACAGATAACGTATAGGTTGTCATCTGTACCAAGGCTAGGAAGGTTTCAATATCATAGCTGCCTTCTGTGAAGTAAATTCAAGTTATTGCCTAGGGGACAGTCAGAATGACAAACATTTATTTATTTTTAAAAAACAAGCTCTCTGATATTTTCAAATTCACTTTTTCAAATTGTTCTTTTAGCTGCAGAGTTTTGTTTGCTAGCTCTTTTCTATTTAACGTTACCTGATCATAACAGTGACAAAGCAGGAGACTACCCATTTTTTTTCCTCCCCATTTTCGGTCCTCTCTAAAAGTTAAAGTTATTTGGGAACATGATGTATGAAGAGAGGACTGTTACTTATAAAAAAATAAGTATTCTGCTGAAGCCAGTGTTTGTGGGAGTAAGAAAATTTAAAAGTGGCTAGCATGTTTTCTTCTTAAGTTCTTAAAACTTTGAAAGAACGGACTCTACAAGCTATTTCAAACTTAAGTTGTGCCATGTTTCAATTTACATGTACCATGTACAAGGCACTTCACCACAAAAGAAAAAATTTTTAACTTGCACATGATTCCCCATCCTAGGGTCATCAATGTTGGCTACATCATCATGAAGCATTCTCGTCTCAAGAACAACTGGCAATAGCCCGCTCAGTAGAAATACACACGTTTACCTGAATACCTAACGAAAATTCTATCTTCCACAGAAACCATGACCTTCCAGATATAATAACCTGTGTAAAGTGGAGCACATTTGGCCGACAGCCAAATTTCATCCTTCTGTTTCATGGCCCAGCAGTAGGGACCAGACCTCCTAAGAAAATCAAGAGGCTTCTGGGAAGCCTTCTTGAAGCCTTTACAATTGCCTTGTTGTGGACCTAAGCTATATGCCAGACTGGAGCCATGTTTTCCTGTGACATACTTGAATCTCTGAACATAAACTGTAGCGCAGGCAAGCTACTAGTGGGTTTTTTTTGTTCCTTGATGCCTGTTGCATGAGCCTGTTTGAAATGGGAGAGCTTGAGGGTGCCCCTCCTTAACCTCCTCTCAGGTAAGAGGATGTAGCCTCAAACTACAAAAGCAAGTGGGAGACAACAAATTTTTTTTTTCTGAAAACCTAGAAAGTCTCTACTAAGAGACATGAAGTCTGTTGTATTTGCAGCTTAAAGGTAGAATTAGCTCTCCACAAAGGATCGACTCAAGGCCAGAAAGGGCTCTTTCTCCTGATGCCTTGGAGTTCAGGAATTATCAGAAGTGATGGCAATGGCAAATTATTTGTATCTATATAAAAATATACACAAATAGCTTAGTATTAAGTAAAATTCCCCCTTCCCCCAAGCATGTTAATGTTGTCACATCTTAGAAAACTCCTTAAAAATAAACATTATTCTCCTCAAAACTATTACTTGAGATAGCTAACACTTAAAATACTTTGCAGGAGTAGACATATCATATTTCTAGATTTTTGCCTCTTACAGACCCTTTTTTTTCCTATCTCACCCAGGGTAAAAAATTAAAAAAAGAGGAAAGGTGCCAAGGAAAATCTAGGGAGCATAGAGGAAAGGTTTTTATTATTTAAGTAGACACCAGATTCATCCTGTATTTTAGGTCACTAACCTAAATGCTGTCAATCAATGCCTTTGCCCCCCAGAGACTGGCCTCTTTCCATTTAGTGTGTAAGAAAAAAGTCCAAATTTTGGTTGTCGAAATTGCATCTAAACTAGACACTAGAAGTAGGCATCACAAATAATTTGCTAGGCAACTGAACACATTGAAATAGGAAAAACTAACTTTGATAATTTCCTCTCAAGTTCAAAATTCATGGCCCCCAAGTGTTGGGATGTTTACATTTATACAGGGGTTCAGGCAAGAAGCATTCCCAATTCAGAGCGGGTATTACAGTGACCATCAGTACACCTGCCTGGCACATGCTGCAAGACTAATCTCACATGCAAAATACTTGGTGACAGAGGTGACCTATTCAAAACAATAAATCTAACTTCACTACAGTTGGATGAGTGGCTTCTTATAGGAATGTTACAGATGTCTTAACTTCTGTTTTAAAAGAAATCAGTGTTATTTTTAATCTTTTTTTATGGCTTTCAGTATATGGAAGCAAAATCACTGCCAAACATTTGCAGATACAAACCACTCTGCAACTTACTTTTTACATCTCTCCCTGTCTCTCATTTTTCCCTTAAGGACATATTTTTCCTTATAAACTTTTTACAGAATGATATTAAATATAAATTGATTTATTTCAGATTTGACATCCTTCATGTTTCATCATTTCCACCCTTGCACACCATGTTAAATATTGCCTAATATTTGATTACAAGAGTGAATTTTCACCCTGCAATAATATAAGCAGCAAGGATGGGATGCAATTTATAAAGCAGCCTATTTTTCTAGATCCTTCATGAAGAATACCAAGGACATAATATGTCAAAGGGAAAACATGCTTTAAGAGATACTGCATGAACTGTGCATTAAATCCTCTGTTTAAAAATTCACCCCAAACGATGGCAAAATTTGCATTACCTTTACCAGCCCGAAATCTTATGACAGAACCTGAAGTTTACATACTCGATTCCTTCGAATGCTAGCAACTCGACTCAACTTCTGTCTTCTGTTTTTCTGTTTACCCTATGATCAGTCACACAGCATAAAACCTGCCCCTCCCTGAAGCTCATTCCAGTACATCTTTCTCCTCTTTCAAACTCTCACAATTGGAAATACTTGAAGAAAGCACAGCCAAATCCCTACGGATACATGATGATAAGTAATTTTTTCAGCTCAGAGTTTTTTGAGCACTGTTGATGCTAATGCTTATTCAACAGCATGGAATAATTTCACCTGGATATTGTCACCTCAGATATTAAGTACAAACTGAGAGTATAAATCTGCTTGTTAACCAGAGCTGTCACTACAGGAAAGCAGCTTTAATTTTTCCACACAGAAAAAATATTGAATGAAAGTGGAAGTCCTACAGGTGTTTGAGACAGCAAACATAGTAATAAACAGAGGAACCAACTTACCACGTAAGAAAAATGTTACTGAGTAAAATAATGATTGTTTTATTGCCATGTTATTCCTTCCAGAAGATAGGTGAAGGCTGAAATGGTACTGCAATCAGTCCTTCGAGTTTTGCTGGTGGCCGAATACTGCCCATTTTGTAACTGGCCAATATAACAGATTAATTGGATAACCTATTTAACTGATGTGGCAAATCCTGCGTCTTCAGAGTTGTGATGTAATCCATCGTGGCAAATTCCATATGATTTAGGAATCCTGGTATCCTACTTAGGACTTAAAATAGCCCATACTTTGACCTTCTATTTATTTTGGCTAGCATATCTTCGCTACCATGAAGCCAAGTTCTTTCAATTGGAAAAAAAACTTAGGTTTCTGGAACACGGGACTCCCACGTACCAGACCTCACATGCACATAAGAGATGTAGCACCAAAATACACCATTTGCCCTGAACTAGTAATTACCAAGTGTGGTCAGCTCCAAGAGCCTCATTCCCCCAATGGTCACAAAAAGGACCTCTTCACTTTATAATTACTTGGAAAAAAAATAAAAGATTTCTGTACATCAGCAAAGACTGACTAATTCACTTTAACATTTGGAGACAGAACAGACATAAGAGGTGCCAGAGCTGGAATGTTCTCCGTAGAAACACGGAGTTTTAAAGGGATACCAGTGTTCAGCAGAACAGGAAGAAACCCCCAAGAAATACAGCAAAAGGGGCACTCTCCTTGCCTGCCCACGCATGCTGCCATCCTTCGAACCAACTGCTCTTCCTTCAGGTGCCCTGGAAGGCCCTTGTCTTGCACAGTCTGACAAATGACAACATAACAACAATTCATCCCCAAACAGCAAACGCATTTTGGGGAGATAGCGTTTTAACAGTAAAGCAAGCTGAACTAAGGTCAGCCATAATCCTTGCCCTTCATCCATTTCACAACAATTACTAAGAAAATTAATATTGAAGGTGCCTAAGTACTAGAAGGATAAAAAAGCAGCAGTGCTAACAAACCATAACAGAGTTTAAAACGACAATGAAGGAGATCCAAGAAGAAACTAAACATGCTGAGAAAGAGTTTGGTGCCGCTGGCTGCAATTATGGAAAACAAACTATGAATGATAGAGGTGAAGTTGCAGAATCTAGTTTCTAACTTCGCTTATGCTAACAGGTGGAGTTTTACCTCAAGATTTTTATTAAATGAGCATGTTGTCAGACTTATGATTAAAATACAGTAATAAATGTACACTCCTTTTCTCTCTTTAGCCCTTTCCAAAGAAAAAAGGAAAAAAAAAACCCAAAAAAAAACCCCCAACAAAACCAAAACACAAAACTGGCAAAACCCAAGGTAAACTGCAAAGCCTTCTGGCTCCTATGAAAACAAAATTAGTGCAACCACACACAAGCTTCAGCACACAAGCTTGCCGTTTCGGCGCGCCGCCCTCAGAGCCCTCTTTGAACACGCGGCGAGAAGGCTGATGCAGGATCGCACAGGGAACTCGCCCTCTCAGCAGCACTCCTCCGCCAGCACCTCCTGCTGCTGCCAACCGCCTGATCCTCAAACTCACAGGAGGCTTTCTTTTCTTTTCTTACTCCTCCTTTTTAACACCCAGATCCTCACGACTTGATCCATTTTGCTGTATGTGTTTCAGTATATTTGGATTCAAAGTGATCAGCAACATTTTACTTCTTCCCCCTCCCCCCCCCCCCCGCCTTGATGCAATATAAAAATACCCAATACCATTTAAAAAACAGAAAAAAACCATAAAGAAAAGCAAATTAGGAGCCTTGTTGGTTTGTTTAAATTCAGGACTGCCAACTGATCTGAAGAGTCATTATGTAAAATTTTGAAATGGCATGTTAGTATTAAATTAATTCTCTACAGTTCTCCTTAAAAGTGATCATTTTAGCAAAATGCTCAAATTTAGGTAAGTTACTTAAACATTTGTTGGAACACTGTTCATCAGTAATTCCTTAAAAGAACATGCTCATTCTGACAGAAAAGCTCTTATATTCACCACAATTACAGCAGAACTGAAGATTAAAGACCAGCTCAAACAGCTGAGTCGGACCAGCAGCGAGAACTGCAGCAGGCAGTAATGTTGTGCTAACACTTAAATACTTCATGACATTTAAGACTGATTTATGTGACACTGATCTTACACCTCTCCACTTAGCTCTAGCATGTCATTTTAAGACCCGCATTCCCTTATCCTGAGGTGTGGCACCCCATATTTTGGCCTATCCTAATGGAATATAAAAGGTAATCACACATTTCATCCAGGTACTAGGTTGATACAACTGTTCTATTCAATAGGTGCACACATATATATACACGGCATTAAATGGAGTTTCAAATCTTCACCTCAGCATGTTTCGAAAGCTCTAGGTCTTTAATGAACATGCATCTTGAACAGGAGCATACAAGCTCTTTGCACCACCATCCCCATTAATCCTTCTGAGGATGTGGGACAATGTTCCCTGTTCTAGTCATTAATCGCTCTCCAAAAAACGATCTTCCTACTCTAAAATTCCAGAGAAACAAGACTTATATTTTACTTCGTATCATTTTTAAAACAACTTACACACATGCAAATATTTTTCAATTTCTTACTAAAACAATTTCTCTAGACCCACACCACCATATTGTTTTCTGTGAATGTCTGCCAGACTAACTACATCCTTTTAAAAGAAACAGCCAGAACATCAAACTCCAAACCGCGACATTATGTTAAACAAGCAAGCACTACTAAATTATTTTATTCTTGGAAATTCTGAATCTTTTAAAAAATGTCCTCTGAGGAACAGCATATACAAAAAGCATTATTTTTACACAACAACAAAACAGCAGAAACGACTGAAGTTTTAAGTATCACTGCTATGGAAATGCTTTTTGGATACAGGATCAAGGAGAAAGGTAAGGAGATGGGAAAATAAAGTAGAAGGCTACAACAATTAAGTCAAGTAATGGGGCCGAAGAGGAAGAGAGAATCTAGCTTAATTCTTGAAAAGGATGCCTGGCTTGAAACTGTTTAAACAGTGAGTCAGCTCTCCAATATTTAACCACAAATGCCTCCTAAAACTTGAAGCCCACAGCTCTTGCCAAGTCTTCAAAGCCAGCAAAGTGCCAGATTTTATAATTAAGTAAATGGCATTGAGTTTGTATTTTGTAATATTTTAATCTCTGAAATATTGTTCATTCAAACATTTCAGGAAAGGTTAAGTTTTGCTTTTCTGTTTTTGACATGTTTTGCACACAGTCTTCTAATACATTAATAAAAACAACACTGAAAAGCCTGCAAGGTCTTTCTTACCAAAATGTTAAGCAGATTCAGTAAGATGTTACCAAAACTAAGACCATGCCACTGTGTTTTATAAAAATAAATAAATAAATACAGTTTCAGTATCTATTCTCAGTATGTGCCCTTCTTCATCCACCCATTGGTTCCTCCTTCACTAGCAGCAAGTTCTTAGCACTTGGTTACAAGGAACCTGGCCTTACCTGAACATCTGGCTTTATACATGCTTTTTGTTTCTTGGAAAACTGACGATCCCATCCTCCCAAGATATCATTAAATCTGAGGTTTTTTAAAAATAGTTTGTCTTCTGTATTTACTATTTCTGCCTTTTCTGCACAGAACTCTTCATCACATTTGAAAGACTCCTCATTTTCCTAGTTCTGTTTACATGCCTCCTCATGAGCTAAGCAGAAATTCTAATAATCATTTAACTTTACCTCCCCTGTGACCCCAATTCATTGTATAAAAGGGGAAGATTAGCAATAGCTAGTTACTCCTCTAAATCAAAACTATTTAGACTCTTCACTGGTAGCTGATAAGAAGTAAGATCCACAATCTTAGGGTACCTTTTGTCACCACTGAACTGCATCTGCCAAAAAGCAGGTTTAGGTTAAAATTTTTTTCTTTGCACTTGCAATGAAAAAGAGCATAAGCACATTTAGTTAATGTGGCTGATTTGTTAAACCATGATAACCTGACTGTGTAGATGCCTGTCCGTGCTTTGGGCTACACCAACTGATTAAAATTCTGATTATTAAGATCTGCCCAGCAGATTTAAGTAAAACCCAAGTATAATCATATTTGTGCATCCAAGCAACCATTTTCTTCTTTTCACTGCTGAATCTCTTACAGTCAACTTCTATGCAATTAACTAACTTGTCATTCCCCCTACAACATCATCTTTATTTTGATTACTCCTTTGTTAGTGATTTAACACACTCCCCATTAGCCTAGCTGATCCATGCCCTAAAAAGTATTTTCCTATTTGAAATGGAAGTTACAAAAAACTGTAGTTTGATCTACCTGTACAATGGAGAGCAAAGTTCCATTAAATGAAAAATCTTTTTTCTTAGTGCTTTACAACTAACACGGCTAAAAGGTCCATTTCCTTGTATTACATTTCAATTTTTTTAAAAAACTGCTTTTTGGGTCTTATAAAATGTTTCCTTCTTGAACACTGCTGAAACACTACAGCAATTTCTGTAGCTACCCAGATCTCTCAATATAGAGCCCTACAAAGCTTTATTCTGTTGGATGACTATTGTATCACATTAGACAACTGTCCGATGTTAACACCATGCAGCATTTTCTCTTAGCAAAGAATAAACATACCTTTCTACAGAATCCATAATGAATTGCCTACTTTGTATAAATCTCTTCCTAATATTGTAAAGATCTGTAAAAGTAGTGTTAGAAGGATATTCAACACAAATGGAAACGTGGGTGTTTGCGTGTGCATGTGTCAGTGTCTACACACCAGAACAAGCAGCAGAACAAGGATTAAAGCTTTAGTTGCCCCAGCAGTAAGGCTTGTCCTCTGATCAGATCACAGCACAGACAACTTGCCAGTGGAAAAGTCTGCAGCCTAACACAAGGAGAATGGCACTGAGGTTCCATCACATTACATGTATCGTTCCTTATCGTTCCTCAAAACAGACTACTGACATATATTTAGAATATATATTCAAAAAAAAAAAAGGAAAAACAGACAATGAACAGATGGTCCTAATCTTGCCCATTATAAGATTTATGGAAGCTGAAGATTGAGACAACCACGCCACCACACCTGGTGATAGTCAAAATATATAAAAGATCATCCAAAAATGAGTTTGGCATTACCAGTCAAGAGGAACTCCAGAGAAGTCATGAAGATTTGACAGCTTTTTTCTTGTCCTGTGTCACTCACAAGGGATCCTGGCTAAACCACTTGGGCACAAGTCTTGCTGCTTGTTGAGCAAGGGGACACATGAGTGCAAGCAAATGAAATCTGCCAGAGAACAAGTGTCAAGTAACTTAAGAGATCAAAGAAACAAATACCACCTTGCCCTTCCCTAGGATCTTGCACCGAATTTTGTTATATCATTCTTCCTAAAAAGATAATTATTTTACAACACTAATTAAAGATAAAATTAGTTTGTCACAGAACCACTGGTTTCATTACGAAGTTAGCTTGAGTAACCATTTGCTCTCTTTTACTTTTCAAAATAATGGATTGTAATGTAAGAATGCTTGCATGGCTTGCAAACCCAGCCACATTTTAAAATTCCTCAATACCATCAGTTGTGGACCTCATAATTTCCTACTGTTTACATAATTATTTTTTTCCCAGGGACACCTTTCTAAAGCTCTATTACGAACTATATCTTTATTACCTGGAAGAGTGTTATCTACATTGAGATGATTTGAGATGGTGGGAAAGGAAAGAAAAAAAATCTGATTTTATTTGTCTTTTTGTAAGACTTAACTCTTCCCAAGACATTACTGAAGGCTCTTCTTCAGGCATTTTATTGTCCCAAATTCGTAATTTTAAAGACTGTTTGTACAGTGAAGGTGCCCATTTTGAAGAACAGAAGTTTAAAATAAAATGAAGCTTCCCTCAACAAAAAAAAGTCATATATACTTTTATTTAAACAAGTCCTTCCATAAGACTCCTTCCATTACAGGTTTGACTAGGTGTCATTTGGAAAATAATTTCTGTGGAAGGTTTTCAGGATTAAACTGTCGACTTTGTGTGTCACATGAAATTTATAAGCATTGGTACCTTCAACTACACAGAAAAGTCATATTCACCTTATTGTACTGAAATTATCATCTGTTATCTTAAGTGGCAGATAATCTTCCAGGATAAAAATAAACTTTCTGGATTCTCATCTTGATAGCATATACTTTTTGTAATCAACAACTATGATGCCTGAATATGTGCAGCACATGCTCTCACACAGCAGTCATATCCAAGATGGGGATTCATAAATACATATGAAGACTCACCTATAATCCCCTCCAAATGAGCAAAAGAGTGACACAACTCTGTTTAAAAAAAAAAAAAAAAATCCTAAATGAAAGGCCTAAGAAGTGCGCTGAACTTTCCTCGTGCTGGGACAGTAGCCTTAGGTTTCAGCCTCAGCCAAACCTCACACACCGCCATCTCTTCTTGGCTATGGGGAATTCTGAGTACTGTACAGTGTCAAATATTACTTGAAATACTGTAGCACTCAAAGCCTTCATACAGATTTTTTTGTTTCTCTACCAACTGCATTCAGTGGTAATCTCTACATACAAGTTCACACCGGCTTTATAATTCTGTGTTATTTTATGAGTGAATTGTACATCCTGCAAACTTCTGCAACTTCTAGATATTAAGAATGAGGTCGATGTAGTTTAAAATACCACACTAAAACTTGAAATGCTCTTGCATATGAAAGACAAGCTGATTTGCTTTATAGCTAGCATGGACAAGCTTGTCCTTGCCCATCCATTTTGCTAGCATCTGATAGCTATACTGAATATCCATTTTCTCTTGTAAAGGATTAATTCTAGAGACTGCTGAAGATGCCAAAACTTTATCACCATTACCAGCCATGACTACGTCAAAGCAGCACCCATAGCACCCTTTGAAAATGGTATAAATTCCACAAAAGGGTCTTGTCTTTACTTGGGACTAAAGCCTCCAAAATTTACCCTCCACAGCTACACAATTTATTTTTTTTCTGATGAACTTCCACAGTGGAAAACATATACATTGAAGGTGGTAGGGGGGCCCCACACACCAACCAACATGTGCGTTCCTAGGGTACCTTACATTAATTCTTCATATTTATATTATACTCTCTTTCATCAATAACACTACGCAAACAGATCACACTCTTATTATTCTGTGCCAGCTGTGCTACTTAATGGATACTGAAGTAGTACCACTTGGTAGAGTACATTAGCTTAAAAGGTACAAACAGTAGCTCTTCTGTTACTTTTTTTTATTACTAAACTTCAAAAAGGCCTTGCAAACAAGAAACCAAAATAAACCGACTACTGATGTTCTGAAAGCCCTGCAGACCTCCACGGGAGCTGCTGATTCTATTCTTCACCTTAACTGCTTTATTGGCTAAAGCAGACAAGTTGTCTCCTTTATGAAGAGTCCCTATTCACACGCCAGCCACCACATCTCCTAAACCAGCATTCCTCGAACTGAAGTCCACAAGCTCAAGGCTCATTTCACCTTCCCACCCCTACTTCTCTCCCCTCCCATTTGAGCAGCACTTTGCAGGAGGCGACTGAGAATTGCAAGGGTGCCAGGGGAGCAGAGGGGAGAGGTGATTGCCGAAACCAGGCAGGGGTCATGCAGTGGAGGGACAGGCAGGCAGTGCAGAGAGCAGGAGCAGGATGGCGGGGCTCCTTAGAAATACATGCCGCCACCTTTCAGGAGGTCACACTCCTGCTGTCCGGAGGCTACACAATAAGTAACACAAGTCGGAGGTACAGCAATAGGCTCTCCTGCTGCTCCTGGCCACAGGTGAGCCCTGGCTCTCATCAGTCTCCATGGTGAGCTGCTTCATGGAGCAAGGCCTGCGGAAAATATATTTTTGGAAGGTTACATTTCAGCCAGTTTAGCTTCCTGAGCTGCCTCCCTGCTGGCGTAGTGACAGACCTGGCACAACCAAGAGAAGGCAGGAATGTGCAGGGGGGAGCAGGACTACAACTAGCTGTGTGCTTAGCTCAGCTGGGACTTCAAGCCATACCCAGATCACAGCTTCGTTAGCACAGCTTGACCAGAGATAACCTGACTTACGTTCCTCCTCCAGCTAATATGTACATCTCCACCTAAGTGTACAACATCATTTATTGCTACTGAGAAATAAAAAACAAACAAAAAAACTAATAAGAAAACCCCATACCCATGTGAATTTCATCTGTCTCAGGTTTTACTTTCTAGAAATGTTTCTTCAGTTACCCATCACTTCCAAACATCAGTATGTCACTCATAACTGATCTGGATTAAAAATAATAATTACTTTCCTTGCTCAGCTATTTTTCAGTCTGGACCAGCTTCCTGATCAGGTTCACCACATGAACACCCAAACACAAATAAGGGGGAGGCACTGTTTATAACACCACCACAAAGAGAAGTGCTCTTTGAAACTACACCCACAGATACACCTTTGTAGTTATTCTATTCTGTGCTGCAGTTAAATAATCAATCATACCTTATTGTCAACAAAAAAGTCACTGAAAACTTGAAAGAAAGGACAGAAGAATTCAGATTTAAGCAGGTTTTGTTTTGTTTTGGTTTTTTAACAGAAACATTTAAAAAAGTTACAATTTTGACCCATCCATGGGGCTTGGAGCTCAATTTTAAAGCAGGTGCAACAAGCAGAATGGATACCACCCCAATCCAACAATTTTCTAGAAGACAAGTAACTTCAGTTACATAGTTTAAACAGCCAATTTGCTGCTTCAGGGTATTAGAAGTCTGCCCAAAGATGATACAAAAAACAATCCTTCACAGGTTCTACATCTACAGCATTTTGTGGGTGAAAACTCAGTGGTGTCTAGCAAAACAGCACAATTTGTTTAAAAAACACAGGATGTAAAATGTTTTGGCATAAAACCCATCTAAATAACAAGCCCATAAAGCTTGCTGGCACTTATTTAGACAAGAATAGAAAGAAAACAAAAATCTGTTCTAATTTGCTCAATTCTAAGAATTAGATTTGTATATTAAATTTAGTATTAATTTATATGATTCAACATCTTAAAATAGACTTCAAGTACAGATGAATGCAAGTTAAAAACCAATTCCAGCAGATATTTAAGTTGATTTACTAAGTCCCTTCTAGATTTACTCTCTAGGTGAAAACTCAAAGCAGTAAGTATCTATATAAAGTACTGACTTCCCTTGTTATGTTTCTCTACTCCAGCTTATTAGCATTTCTGCAGTGAACTATACATTTTAACGAATATTTTTTTTAAGTAAGGGAAATTGCTTGTTACCATTGTTAATATTCAGACTCTTGTAAAGTAGTTAAAGGATCTTCTCACTCCCTACAACACATTTCAACTCCTCAGGAACAGACAGGGAATGATATACAAAAAGTCTAAACCAGCTAAACTGAAACAGCGCTGTCCACAGAGAGGATTTGTTTTTACTAGTTATCATAACAAAATACAGCAATTTAAAAGTAATTTCTGAGGAGCTATTTCATATATATTTTATTAGCTGAACACCCTGTCATCTGAAACCCCTGTACGGTGTTTTATTCTGAGAAGAAATGAAATAATGATTTTTGAGGTGCTCTCTTGAGTTCGAGAGATGTGGGATATTGCCCGCTTCCTGAGCTGTTCTATCCTAAGCAAGTAAGTTCATTACAAATGGATTAAGATGAGTCTTCTAGGTTTAGAAGTTACAGTTTAATAAATATTTACACCCAAAAATCATTTGTCAAATGGGAAAAAAAAAGTTTACACTTAAAGATGAGATAACTTGACAGAACCTTTGAGAATTAAAAAAAATGTTTTTAAAACCAGTACAAAAAACACCAGATAATTTAACGTATAATAAATACATGGTAATTGATGTCTGTAATAAGCCGACAGGAAAACTGGTGGAGCTTTGATGCCTTGAGTAGCTCCGAAATCAAGGTCAGATAACTTTCTGGAATACATTATTTAGGTAGAAAGTTAACTGCTTTCAATCCAAGAGTAAATGGGTGAGATGTAGTATCTTATCAGAACACAAAGGAGTCAGACTTGGTTCCTCCATTCCAGCCTTAAGCAACTTATAAGAATAAATGTTGGCATTAATAAAAAAACTCCAAAACAAAGAAAACCCAACCCCTTTCTCCAACATTCAAAGATTTTCAAAAGCAGTTTTAGAATGAAAACTACATGTGAACTTGGTGTTGAAATATATTCCTGCCAAGGACTACGTTTTAGCATATCACCATGTTAGGTGCAACACTGATGTATATTACAGAAGTGATTACTGAGTATCTTAAAACATGGAACAGTGGAAATAACGTCAATGAACACACACGGTTTGAAAGTATGTGCATCTTTGGATAGAAAAATCAAAATGTTTGCTATATAACAGAACTCCGAAGTCTCAAGTGTAAAATTTAAGGTTTCATTAACATAACTGGTACTTTTGATCTGGTATCTTTGATAATGAGCTTCACCTATTCAATAAAGAAGAAAACCTCACTGTACTGTATAAGAGGAGGTTTTCCAGAAGTACACAGTTCAGATAATTTTATATGATAATTGATTCATAAAGCATGATTACTGAACATAATGTTCCTGCCTTTTCTGTATACCTCAATTTTTTTTTTCCCTGTCTTTCCCATAGCATTCCATCTCCTGCCACAGGGACTTCCACTGGGAAATACCCTGAAAATAACAATTGGCCCTTTTGTACCGACTTTGGGGTTTAGTGAATCAGTAGGGTGATGAATATCACCACACTGCCAAATATTCTGTCCAGTGGATATGACAAGTCAGCTGGTGACAGGACCAGAGGCAACCAAGGCCAGTACCTTTGGTTTCCAGGATGTTTGGAAGATTCTCTGTACATCTCACTGACTGTCTTTCCTACATTGGCTTGACCTTTTCTTTCTGTTACAGTCTTCATCTCACTTCCTTGCTCCTTCTCTCACCACACCTCATCTCAGCTATCTGCCTCTCATTCCATTTTCTTTGTTCAGCTCATCCCTAGTTCATATCCAGGACCTTGCTACCACCACTGCTGTCAATCTACAATCACTTATGTAATACATGGATTTTTTTCTCATTTTGCATGCCTGTCTTATCCATTTAGACTATAAACTCTAAAAAACAGTTGGTAATTTCTGCCCTAATATTTATACTGCAGCTACCACAAGGGAGATGTAAATTTCGGCTGACCATTACACACACTGTAACAGACATGAAAACTGTATGTCCAGCCACAATTCCTTGGCAGGAACACCTCTACCAGTCTAAACTGGCATCCCCATTTTATGGCACAGCTATCTTGTTGCTTTTGTCTGTTCCCGTGCAGTGAAAATATGCTCCATCCAAGAACTGGCAGTGAGCAGACTCATTTCAACTATGTTAAAACAGCATTATGCTTATCATACAATTTAAGTGCCTTGCAGTTCACCCTTACTTTGAATACAAGTTACAGGTTTTTACGTGCAATTCTATGCTTAAACAGAGGTATTATTTGATATTGTACTGCTTACAACCCTTCAGACCCACAACTGTAAAGACATCAAACATACAGCTAATGGCTACCGACTTGGAAAGGGAAAAGCATACAACTTGTCAGTAAACTTGACTTAGACAAAGCTTCCTAAGGAACTGCAGCTATACCTTACTTACAGTCAACACACAGTGCTGACAAATCCACTTTTTTATTTTTGTTTAAACCCTTTGTCTGCAACAGTACAAGAAAAAAGGGAAGAAAAAGTAATGGTGGAAGACCTTGAAATAAAGACATTCTCAAGACATGCTGTGCCAAAAGTACTTTATTTTTGCTACAGGAGCTGTATTCTTAGAGATAATACAACATTGAGTCCAAAGGTCCATATACAGGAGGCTCGATCAGGTGAGATTAAAATCTTTTTCATAACCATTTTGAGAGTTTTGCTCATATATGCTAAGGCAGAAGGGCCATCTCGTTGAAAAGTCTCTCACCATTCCCTTACAATCTGAAGGCTATACAAGGGAAAGTCTATATGGCAAGGAGAGAAGGTAGGTCAGGAGACCATGTACCCAGCAAACATTTAAGAAATGTCTTACTGCCTGGCAAATGAAGTTGAGCATGTATCAGTATGGATTACACTGTAAAGAACCATCGAGAACTTCAGTGAATAGTCATTAGGATGGTGCAACTTATTTCTACCAAATGCACAAAAATCATCTCATCAGTCTGCCCAAGGGGCCCCAAGAAGCTTGTAATTTTGGATATTGGCATGTTTTGGAAACACATCAGGAAGTATGCTTGACAGGTTCAAAGAACTTTGGTCATCAGTTGGACTGAAACAGCCATTAACTACCTAGTCTCAAAATGCACAGAATTATCCAAGTTAACAGTCTCTAATGCAAAAAGGTCAATCTTTACCACAGCTACACAATAAACAGGCAGAAGGACATGATCATTTGTACCCATTGGCATGGTAATACAGACACAGCTAGCTCCTGAGCATGCTGTTTCTCCCTTCCAAAGCTTTACTACACACAAGAACCCCTCAGTTACCCAGTGTGACTGGTTTTAAGCAGGACAGATTTTACACGTGGTCTCCCAACACACAAATATATTATTTGCTCCACTAACTCTGAAATAGGTTGCTGGTCTTCATTTCGTAAACAGGAATAGTCTCTTTGGGCCTTCTAGAAACTTTAAGGCACCAACTGCCTGCCTGTGCCTCCATCTCTTCACTGCTATCACTGCCTGTGCTAGCTAGATAAATCATGCTACTTGTAAAAATAAACATGGATTCTCAAAGTTGCAACGGATCTGCAAGGACTCACACAAAGATTATCATTTCACATTGACTTAACAAACACCCCCCTCAAACCACCGCCAAAAAATGGTCAAACAAATTAACGATAGTACAGGCATGTCCATCATACTCTGTGCACGTTCTCCCATAGAAATTTACCTATATACACAATATAATAATATTTTAAACAATATCAAGATCAATATAAACCATTAAAGGATGCCATTAAGATTTATATGTATTTTCCAAGTCATTCCTTAAAAGCCACATCTTCAATTACCAGAAACTGATGCTTTCAAATTCAAAATATTTAAGTGTTCTTGCTTATTTAGTCTATCCAGAAAAAGACAGCAGTTTGAATAGCAAAACCAGATGTTATTAGTAATATGCAATTAACATCACAATCTTGCTACTGATTCAGTGCAGCCCCAGAAACCTGTGGTTTCTGTTGTCTTCAAGCAACAGCAGCAGATAGGACATTTCTGGGCAGAACAGAGAAAAAAATTCCTGTGAACAGCTGTGTCTAAGACCACCCCTCACAGTCAGTAAAGCTACAAGTTAGCATTAAGAATTTAAGTTTCATGTAATAATCTTTCCATCATTCTGAACTTAACAGTGAGGAGAAATCCTAAATAATTTTGTGTCTTAATTTATTCTGCACATCAAAGGAACAGCACTAATCTAGGCAGACAGAACAGGGAAGGCTGAACACAACCAAAAGCACAATTACTTTATAGGTAGCAACAAGTATTTATACTGGAAATATGAAGGTTAAGGTTAAAGAAAATGGGTGCTTTTTCTACTCTTATAAGCAGATGCTCATGTTAATAAGGGTCACGTTTTATGTCAAATATTTTAACATTACAGGCAGACAGCTTTCAAAACAGTTGGAACTGTGAAAGCTCTTTTAACTACATACTCAAGATTAAAGCTAAACTGTTAAAAGTTTTAAGTTTCTCTTAAATATTCTCTTTCACAATTTAAAAAGACCACACTACATTAATTGTGTCCCAGTAGCCATGTTTAAATATGTGTGGTACAGGAATGACTGGGAGGTGGGGAAAAGGATGTAAAAAATCCCGTTTACAGAAGAAATCCAGTTGTATTCTATTCGTATATAATTTCCATTATGAGTAGTACCTATGTACTTTAACCAGAGCATTTGATATTAGTTACATAAAGGGAATAACTAAGATGACTGTACACCTTCAAAAAAAAAGCCAAAACAGTGAATATTGATAATCAAAACAGTTGTGTAACACTCACTAAAGGCCACTATAAATATTGCAGATTAAATATTGGGCTACTCCATAAACTTTTACACTGCCAACCCCTGCTTGCCTCCCTGAAAAAAAAAGAAATTAAAATAATTTCTTACCACTGTTGTGAAATCACAGAGAAGTCCGAATGACTCAATACTACTATTTACATATCTACGTCCCACTCAACTTGTTATTCTTTATATTTTGACACTGAAGCCCAGAAAAATGCCAAAACCAAATCATTACGTTAAAAATTTCTAATTCTCTACTAGAATTATGTCCACTAGAACTGACAGGAGGTACAAGATAACAAACACACCCCTTTCAAAACCAGGCTTATGTTTCTGAGATAATATAAATTCAATTTATAACAAGGACGTATTATTTCCTCCCATGTATAGAAAATACGTCTGCGGCTATCAAGTAGTGTGAAGTTTTCCTTTTGTGAATTAAACAGTCATTGTGAGATGGGATATTTTAAACTGCTGTACTCTTCCTTACAATGCTATTTTGTGTTACCATCAGCTGATCTAAAGGTGACTGCAGCTGAAAGACATGGTCTTTCCTGCTCTGGCTAACCTTCTATTTAGCCAGACAAGCTTGAGCCCAAATCACTGCGCTGATCTTGCTGATCAGAAAGGCCACACTATTACTAGTGCCAACAAAAGGCAGGCTGGACCATGAAGCCTAAGGAGAAATGATACTCTTCTTTTTTGAAAACAGGTCATATTTTGACCATTTTAAAGTGTAGTGAAAATACAGCTTCATTATAATATAAAGATTTAATTTGACTTCCATTTGACTGATGGAAGTCATTCCCATCATTTTTCAAAAGTCAACTACAGATGTCAAGCACCCCTACAAACTCCAGCTCAAGCATTATCCAACTCAGTATTATATTATACTTTACATAAACACACAGCATGAAACCTTTGGAAGTTCATGATTTGCTAAACCTGATTATTGAAATGTTCAGCAACAACAGCTGCGAACAGCAAGATGTTTGTGTGTGTGTGTGTGTGTCCCCGCAAAAGGCCACAGAATCAGAATCATTTAGGTTGGAAAAGACCTTTAAGATCACTGAGTCCAAACATTAACCTAACACTGCCAAGTCCACCACTAAACCATGTCCCTAAGCACCACATCTACACATCTTTTAAATACCTCCAGGGATGGTGACTCAACTGCTTCCCTGGGCAGCCTGTTCCAAGGCTTGACCATTCTTTCAGTAACGAAATTTTTCCTAATACCCAATCTAAACCTCCCCTGGCACAACTTGAGGCCATTTCCTCTCATCCCATCACTTGTTACTTGGGAGAACAGATTGACACCCACCTCACTAAAACCTCCTTTCAGGTAGTTGTAGAGGGCAATAAGGTCTCCCCTCAGCCTCCTCTTCTCTAAACTAAACAACCCCAGTTCCCTCAGCTGCTCCTCATAAGACTTGTTTTCTAGACCCTTCACCAGCCTCGTTGCCCTTCTCTGGACACGCTCCAGCACCTCAGTGTCCTTCTTGTACTGAGGGGCCCAAAACTGAACACAGTATTCGAGGTGCGGCCTCACCAGTGCCCAGTACAGGGGCACGATCACTTCCCTGCTCCTGCTGCCCACACTATTCCTGATGCAACCCAGGATGCTGTTGGCTTTCTTGGCCACCTGGGCACACTGCTGGCTCATGTTCAGCCGGCTGTCGACCAACACCCCCAGGTCCTTTTCTGCCGGGCAGCTTTCCAGCCACTCTTCCCGAACCCGGTATTGTTGCATGGGGTTGTCGTGACCCAGGTGCAGGACCCAGCGCTGAGCCTTGTTAAACCTCATACAGTTGGCCTCGGCCCATCGATCCAGCCTCCCCAGATCCCTCTGCAGAGCCTTCCTACCCTCAAGCAGATCAACACTACCGCCCAACTTGGTGTCGTCTGCAAACTTACTGAGGGTGCACTCGGTCCTCTTGTCCAGATCATTGATAAAGATATTAAACAGAACTGGCCCAAATACTGACTTGTGACCTGCCACCAATTGGATTTACCTCCATTCACCACAACTCTTTGGGCCTGGCCATCCAGCCAGTTTTTTACCTAGCAAAGAGTATGCCAGTCCAAGCCATGAGCAGCCAGTTTCTCCAGGAGAATGCTGTGGGAAACTGTGTCAGAGGCTTTACTAAAGCCTAGGTAGACAACATCCACAGCCTTTCCCTCATCCACTAAGTGGGTCACCTCGTCATAGAAGGATGTGTCATATTTTCATCAACGACATAGACAGCGAGATTGTGTGCACCCTCAGCAAGTTTGCAGATGACACCAAGCTGAGTGGTGCAGCTGACACGTCAGAAGGATGGGATGTCATCCAAAGGACCTGGACAAGCTGAAGAGGTGAGCCTATGCAAACCTCATGAAGTCCAAGAAGGCCAAGTGCAAGGTCCTGCACCTGAGTCAGAGCAACCCCCAATATCAATACAGGCTGGGGGATGAAGGGATTGAGAGCAGCCCTGCAGAGAAGGACTTGGGGGTGCTGGTGGATGAAAAGCTGGACTTGAGCCAACAATGTGCACTCACAGCCCAGGCCAACCATATCCTGGGCTGCATCAAAAGAAGCGTGGCCAGCAGGTCGAGGGAGGTGATTCTGCTGCTCTATTCTGGTGAGACCTCACCTGGAGTACTGCGTCCAGCTCTGGAGCCCTCAACACAAGAAAGACATGGGACTGTTAGAGCAGGTCCAGAGGAGGGCCACAAAAATGATCCGAGGGCTGGAGCACCTCTCCTATGAGGACAGGCTGAGAGAGTTGGGGTTGTTCAGCCTGCAGGGAGACCTTACTGCGGCCTTTCAGTACTTAAAGGGCACTTATAAGAAAGATGGGAACAATCTTTTTAGTAAGGCCTGTTGTGACAGGACAAGGGGTAACGGTTTTAAACTAAAGGAGGGTAGATTTAGACTGGATATAAGGAAGAAATTTTTTACAATGAAGGTGGTGACACACTGGAACAGGTTGCCCAGAGAGGTAGTGGAGGTCCCATTCCTGGAAACATTCAAGGTCAGGTTGTATGGGGCTCTGAGCAACCTGATCTAGTTAAAGATGTCCCTGCTTACTGCAGGGGGGTTGGACTAGATGACCTCTAAAAGTCCCTTCCAACCCAAAGCATTCTATGATTCTATGATATCAGGTTAGTCAAGCAGGACCTGCCTTTCATAAACCTATGCTGACTGGGCCTGATCACCTGGTTGTCCTGTACGTGCCATATGATGGCACTCAGGATGATCTGCTCCATACCCTTCCCCGGCACCAAGGTCAGACTGGCAGGCCTGTAGTTCCCCAGATCCTCCTTCTGGCCTTTCTTGTAGATGGGAATCACATTTGCTAACCTCCAGTCAACTGGGACCTCGCCAGTTAGACAGGACTGCTGATAAATGATGGAGAGCGGCTTGGTGAGCATCTCCACCAGCTCCCTCAGTACCCTTGGGTGGATCCCATCCAGCCCCATAGACTTATGTGTGTCTAAGTGGTGTAGCAGGTCACTAACCATTTCCCCTTGGATTATGGGGGCTTCATTCTGCTCCCCGTCCCAGTCTTCCAGCTCAGGGGGCTGGGTGCCCTGAGAACAACTGGTCTTACTATTAAAGACTGAGGCAATGAAGGCATTAAGTACCTCAGCCTCATCACTGTTTCCCCCCGCATCCAATAAAGGATGGAGATTCTCCTCAGCCCTCCTTTTGTTGCTGATGTATTTATAGAAACATTTTTTATTGTCTTTTACAGCAGTAGCCAGATTAAGTTTTAGTTGGGCTTTGGCCCTTCTAATTTTCTCCCTGCATAGCCTCACAACAACCTTGTAGTCGTCCTGAGTAGCCTGCCCCTTATTCCAAAGATCATAAACTCTCTTTTTTTTTTTTCCTGAGTTCCAGCCAAACCTCTCTGTTCAGCCAGACTGGTGGTCTTCCCTGCCAGCTCGTCTTTCAGCACAAGGGGACAGCCTGCTCCTGCACCTTTAAGATTTCCTTCTTGAAGAACGTCCAGCCTTCCTGTACTCCTTTGCCCTTCAGGACTGCCTCCCAAGGGACTCTGTCAACCAGACTCCTAAACAGGCCAAAGTCTGCCCTCCGGAAGTCCAAGGTGGCAGTTCTGCTGACCTCCTCCTTAATTCTCTGAGAATTGAAAACTCCATCATTTCATGATCGCTATGCCCAAGACGACCTCCAACCATCACATCACCCACAAGTCCTTCTCTCTGATCAACAGCATAAAGATTAACCTAGAGCAAGAACATAAACTTTAAGCCTTCATATGAAGTAGCACATTTCATATCTGATTTCTAATGGCAGTGCAAGATAAATGGTTTGCTCTCACCTTAAAATTAATATTCAGTAAACCAGAAGGACAGTAGTATGTTTTAAAAACTTATTACACTACTTATTATTTCAAGTTAAAAGGATACCTTTGAAATTATAACTACGTATTGTTTGAAAATATTTTGGCACTGGCACTGAATCTGCAAAGAATAGCCCAAGCTTTAACTTAATTATCCTTTTACAAGAATTGTGGTTTGAGAAAATACAACAACTTCATAAACATAATAATCACTAAGCGTAATAGCCTTTGGCAATAATGTTCCAAAGCAAGTTTGGATAATCCAAGATAAACCATGACTCCTATTCTTTCTCTCTGTACTTTTGCAGTTAATATAAAAAATTCAAAAGCAAATGAAAATGGTGTGTCTCAGACTGTACAAGCAAACAAAATATAAGCTTCTGTCAAAGCAACACATTACATCCAGCAATAATTGAATTAGTCAACAAGAGTATGTTACAGAAACGGCAATCCAACAACAAAGTCTGCAACAGCAACATTATTTTCGAGAACAGAAATAGAAAGGAACTGAAGAAAATTTAGACACAGTTACAGAAGCAGTGTGAAATAATCATTATGCTACTTAGAGTGCACTTCAATCCCAGATACTCTAATTGCAACCCCTTTGTCTACACTGGAAGACACCCCAAAACAAAAGCACAGAAGCCACTTATCCCTGCCTAACAATATTGTAGATATTTAGAAAGTAATTTAGAACTAAGAAACATGATAATTAGCTACTGCTAAGACAGTACAACACTGTAATTAAAATTCTATATGTAATAGGTGATATTAGGATAAATTAAGTCAAGCACACAAAATTCAAAATATTCCAAAAATCAAGCCTCTTCCTAACTGATTCCTAGTCCCCTTTCTTTACCAGTTCCTATTCAATTCCCTATGCTCATCCACTACCTTATCTTATCCTGCCCAGCTCCTACAATTTCTGTTTAACACCACCAACCTTTAGGCTGCTCACCCATGTGAAACAACCCAGGTTTCCACAGGTCCAGTTCTACATCTGAATTGGATGTATTCTCTGTAATAGCTGATCATTACAACACACTAATAATTTGCTTATTCTAAACATATGTGCTTTGATACTGTTGTACAACTTCAAGTAAATTATTTAACCCTGAATATTTCAAAGATTATTAACCTAACATCCCTACACTCCTTCATAAATTCCAGCCCACTTATGTTGACTATCTGAATATGCAGATCAATTTCTGTACATGACCCCCTGAATTACAGTAGGAGAAAATTGTTGGTTTTCATTTAGAAGTCAACATTGCTTAACAAGTGTTCTGGAAAGTAACTAGAGAAGCAAGAACATTATGCAAAGTACATGTACTGATGTTACTTTCCTTGGGAAGGAGGGAGGACTTTCAATTTACATTATTTTAGTCACCCTATATAGATCTATAACATCACAAGTGAGAGGGCAGCAAAATGTAGTGCAAAAGGGAAAACAAACAGTTGGAAAACTTTTAAATAATATATGACGGAACCACAGCCAGATTACATTCATCCCTTTCTTCTGCTGTGCCAGCAACTGAAAGCCTGTGGTATGCTGCAAGGACGGCTGCTGTCAAATTCTGAGGCCTGCCTAGTGCTGCAGACTGATCCAAATTCTTCTGCAGCAGATACAGTGACCTTTGCAGGCAGTCCTATCGCACTAGCCTACTTCAAGCAGGATCATGAGCATATTAACTTTCCCCATTCTAACAGCCCTATACAGCAGCTACATGGATCAGTTAGCCCCAGTGGTGTAATTTTTACATTATTCAATCTAAAATGCATTAATTCTTGGCTGCTGAAGTGACACCTTTTGCCTATTACACTCACTGAACTAGGGCCAAACTGGATAGAACAAATTTGTATGGGTATGTTAATTTTAGCCATTTTTGCAACTCACTATGTACTGAAGTGATAGCCAAGTTCTTTAATCTCTAGCACATCTATGCTTCCTTGCTGGCCGTCAGATAGCCTGGGGAACAAGAAGTAATCACAAGATCCTCAGAACTCAGTCTACTACTTGTGTGGTACTGTACATGACTCATTTGAGAGTTTCCCTAGAGAATCATCCATACTTGACACTTTTGAGCAGTTTAATTACATTTACAAGTGTTTAAAATCTCTGCCAAATCGCTACTGTAGACTTATGCCATCAATAGTGAAGTACAACCTTAGATGAAGCACATCTAGTAGCTTAGTAAAAAAAAAAAAAAAAAAATAAAATTATAATAGATGTATAAATAATACATAAAATCTGTATGAAGAAAAATCGCAGGGCACTACATAACCCATTGGTACAATTCATTAGATTATGTACAGGCCTAATGTGTGCTATGAATGCACACACTTCATAGGGAAGCATTTACAGTTTTCTTGGAAATAAAATGAAGTTCTGGGAAAGAGCAACCACCATCACCAAGGAGCCAGTGCATAAATTCACTACCCTCACAAGGTGCCAGCCCCCCAACAAAATCCCTACCTCATTTAGGAGGCAAACACTGAACCACTCACGAATCGGCTGCTAAATTGCTGCAGTTCACATCATGGCCTTTTAAAGCAAACAAACAAAAACACAATGTAAGGCATACTATAAACTGACTTACAAATAGCTTCATCATCCAGGTACAAGATGATTGTGCAAAGCAAACTGTAGAAAAAAGTGCACTGCCTACCCCAAGCTATGCTGTCACTATTTTTGAGTTAAAATAAAAAAACCAAAACTTACTGACATCTAATTTAACTGTGAGCACCTCACCCAAGTGTAAAGCAGCTGGGCAAAACTGTGCCACTCAAACAACTTAAAAAAAAAATATTTAGAGGAAGTGGGAATGATCTACTCACTGTGTATCTGCACCAGCACAAAAGTTTCAAGTCTCGGTAATAACATGTTTCTATAAAAGTATTTCTTTTAAAAAAGCAAAAGTCCCTAGTCCCAAATTACACACTACTGGGGGGGGGGGGGGGGGGGGGG
>WAAD01011781.1:132902-145515 GCA_013389945.1 Fregata magnificens
GGGGAAGTGGAATTTTCTTATTCTTCCCCATATCTCCATTTGGAAAGAAAGTGTGACGGGAATTTAGCACAGAGGAAAAGAAACTCAGCTTCTAGGTTTCTGAGATTTTTACCAAATTTCCATTCAACTACAGTTTTACTCTCACCGGTAGCATAAAAGCAATATATTCACAAATACAGATATGAAACCCAAAGAAAGTTTAAATAAAGTTTGTTACTAGGGTTAGACTACGAGTAACTCAGCAAGTAGCTTTTAACATACAAAATTTAACATGAAACATTTTGGTGACAGTTTTAATTACATTTTATTCATAACTCTAGATTTGCATTTCAAAGACAACACCTTCTTATTCTTTCTAGTTTTACATTCTTTTCATGCCCCTATGCAGTTACAAACTTTTCTATAACTACCCACCTCAAAATAGTCCATTCATAATGAAAGGTAATCAGTGATGTAACTTCACCGAAGTTGTGTTTGTATTGGAATTAATTCATAGAAAGCCTTTACAATGAATGTAATCCAAGATCTCTCTCAAATCACTAACAGGCAGCCCACGATATTTACTATTTGAAGTAATATGTAAAATACTTCTACTGGTCACCATACACTGCTAGGCTTTATTATTCCATCGTCTCAAGCATTCTTCTGTGATATTTCCTTGTTTGTTCTGAAGTCAAGAATATAGAAGGCTTTCTGAAGCTACATTTCCTTGGTATAGCACACTTGAAAACTAACAGTTCATACAGAACAAACCTAAAATCTAACTACTTAAAAACCTCATTAATACAGTATTTCATTTATTCCGCCTTAGCTGACAAGGAAGTTTTATATATTTCAATATACAAGAGTTTACATTCTTTTCAGCTCCTGGGTTATGTCCAATTTTTGACAATCTGAATGCTAGCATTTCTGCAGACTAATGATGGAGCAGAACATAAAGCTGAATGCACCCAAGTGATGGAAGAGAGCTGAAGATTTTCCTTCTGTAAAAGAATGAACACTAGCCATCCTTCCCCATCCTGCCCCCCCCCCAAAAAAATTTAGCTATTAGTCAACAATAAAAGCTATGTTAACTTGCATAACTCCATTAAAAGAAAAATTAAACCCCACAGACATCTAGGTCACACACTTTTATGTGGGGCATTGGAAAGCAACATGAAGAAATACCTATTGTAGACATTTTGACATCTGGCAGCAGGATTAGAAAATAGGTCTTACTTCAAATATGTTAATTTTCTTGAAAAAATTCTAGAACTGTATGTAATCAAGCACTGCAGCAGTTCATAAAAAACTGTGTCAGTCAATTTCAAACTAATTAGCTACTAAATGCGTAGCATGTCGAAACAAATACTTAACTTTTGGTGCAAAAGCCTAAAACTACATATTTCATGTACAATATAAAAACTTACGCTTATGATAGAACACTTCATAAGAATCCAATGTACCATCCTTAATGCACTGCTCACTTTCTAAGTCAGCACTAGAGCCAATCAATCTAATTGTACCACTCCAACCAGTCCTCTTATAATCAATGCAAGAGCAGTTTGACATATCACATAACTGGTTAATATCACTCTACTTACTAGCATAAAGTATCTCATGGTAGTCAACATTTAATCATTTTATTAAGAGCTTTCTCTAGAGTACACTACTTATCATTAAGTACTTCAGTCTGTCCTCAAAGCCTCAGCTGAACAGGTTTCCTCCTCTTCAGACATCTTCCTACTCCGAACTACAAAGAAATCATCCTTCCTAAGGAGAGCTTATAACCAGTAAATTCCAAACTGACCAGCATATGCTTAAGTTGAACCTTATTTTTCCTACATATCTCGCTAAGTTTTGTCACCTATACTTCAATGAGAAGTCAAAACACTAAGAAAAATCTTACATGAATCAGGATCTAAATAAATAAAGAGCCGCTCAAAACTGTGCTCCAATTCACTTATCAATAGATGAGAGTACAGGAAGCTATCAGAGGTGGGATGTGAACATAAAACTTATCGTAACTGCTTGCCAATTAATTTTTTACATGCTTGTACCTGTGAACCTTAAAACTTCACAAATATTTAAACCAGGATACAAACATTCACAGCTTGCCTTAGTCTGAGCCCCAGGGTAAACTGGAGGTGCTTATGCCCTTGAAGGGGGGAGACAGGATAGGGGACAGGCTTTAGTATAAATGTTATTGATGTATTTTAACATCAGCAGTGAAGAATTCACAGAAAAATGCTAAACTGATATGGTACTGGCACAATCAAACCTTTGGAAGGGGAGTTTTCTTTTTAATTTCACACTACTGACAATGTTAAACTATTTTTTACTCTAATATGAAACTATTTTAAAACTATAACATTTAAAATTAGTAAGTTACATCCATTTAACAAATAGAATTCTACATCACAGCTGAAATGAAGAGTTTGTATTTCTTAAAGAGAAGTAAAATTAAATTTAGCAGACATACATGAAGTTGTGCTCTACGGGACCAGTTTATAGGGACTTAACAGAACAAGGAACCCTGAAGCCGGAAGAAATAAATATTTATTAAGCAAACGTACTGACACTTACGGACTAAAGCAAAAATAAAAGAAAACATTTGTGAAGGTCAGATGATCCACACTGACTGTAGGCACAGAAAATCCAAGACAAATAACTTGAACTTTAGATCTTGAAGGGCACTTTGTTGCCCTTTACTAGTAGAAATATTTCAAGACCATAAGTGGCCGTAAGTATCTGAAAGTAACAGCCATAATATACACTTAAACAGAAACTAGAAGCTTATCTAAGTTTCTGGTATACGTTGTGCCTCTGAGACAAAACACACATTGCTCTAGAACTGAAGACCCAGAGGACAACTGGAAAAGCTCTCCCCACCTCTGTTACCAGAAAAAGTTCTGGAACTTGGGGAGGGAGGGTGTAAGCACTGGATAAGAAAGTTTCACCCATCTACCTGTCTACTAAAAAAAAGGAAGAGGACAGAAAAAAAAAATTAAAAAAGAAAATAGTTTGTCTGAAGCCTACGTAGCACATTCCCTTTTTCCCTTCCTGTACACCTTTTCTAGTCCAGCTCTCTGGAGTTGCAGGACTGACCGACTGGCACGTATTACGCAGAATTTCTCTAAATATAGGCATAAAAATATCATTATAATAATACTAAATAAATACCACAAAGTCCAAGTTTAGAGCACAATTTATTGGATAATATTGTATTTAATGTTAGCTCATTCATTACTTTTTAAGACCTAAAATGTCTTAACCAAATGCCTTTTAATAACAAAGTTTAATGTAATGGTATCCTTCCCAGTGAAATTCCAAGTGAAGTTCTCTCAGGAACTGAAGACCATCACCTAAAACTTATATAGTAGATGAAGAAAGAGACAGCTATCAGAAAGATAAGGAAACAGGCATTCACATTCACAGAGTATCCAAACATTTGCCAATTATATGCTTTTAGGAACCTTGAAGTACGAGCCAATTATTTAAGAATTTAAGACTACCTCCAGTCTAGCTGCATAGACTGTATAGACTGATACAAAACATCCAGCTTACTTCAGCATTAACATTTGTACACCTAAGAGAATTAACACTAAAACTACCACTGCTCTAGTCCTTTTACATTTATGGCAATACAAATTGGTAACACATACACTGCACTCTCAATTCCAAGGCATGAAAGTCTGCTCAGTAGATTTTAAGAGAACAAAACACAAGGCAGCTGCCATGACCCAGAAGAGATTCACAATGATTTAATTCTACTATCCTAACACATTTCTAAGACACGTACAGCAAGCCATATATTAAAATGGGTTATCCTAACTGTTATAATTGTTTTACTTTTTCATTGTATTACCAGCCAAAAGCATTCAAATAACGAGGAGCCCCGAAAGTTTAACTTTCTCAAAAAAAAAAACAACCCACCAAAAACCAAACCCAAACAAAAAACAAAACACAAGTCACTGACTCAGAAACCTTGTGACCCAAAGTTTCATGAGACATGAAAAAAAAATTTAAGTGTCATTTGGTTTTCCTTATTAATAAAAATGTATTACCTCTGTTAATATTAGCTTTAGTTCTGCAATAAGTCAAGTATAGAACATGGCACTTAATACTACTTTTATTGCCAGTTTAATTCCATTTGTGTATCATTTAAATAAAAGCTTCAGATTACATCTGATTTGTTTTACCAAAGAAACCTGCCAAGTGCAGAAAAAAAATATTTATTAACTGAAATCACATATGAGAATAAAAGTCCACAAAATCTGACATTGTACTCACACAATAAAGTTTAAAGCATGCCACCAGTGCTCTTTGGTTACTCCAAAGTGAAAAGTATAGTCATCAGACAAGTGCACCAGATTTGGAAGATACACAGCGACATACATTTCACAAGTCTCTATAAGAAAAGATCCAAAGGTAACACGCGTCCCTGTCAGCTTCGGTAGATAAAAACTTAGTTCACCTGCATAAGCAGAGAGACAAGGGGTTACTCTAATACCCATGAAGAAAAGTCAGAGGTGCAATCATTTCCTCTTGCATTAACATATATAACATACAATTACACTCAAAAGTTTCCTAAACCAAAGTGAATAATATGACATGAAACATAAGTTGGGGGGAGGGGGGGAAGATAGATTTGAGCACCAAGAGTAGCAAGGAAAAAGGAGAGTATGATGCAGAAATATGAGGTGCAGGTCTTCGAATTCAAAGACAATGAGCTTTAGCTTGATGAGGAAAACTAGCAGTCAGACTACTGAAAGATCGTACCAGCTGTATTTTCAACAGATTGCAGAGATAGGAATATCAGGAGAAGAGGGAGGAGGTACTTGAAGTACTCCAGATGATGGATACAGGCCTAAACTTCATTTGTAAAGACAGAAAAAGAAAACGTGGTCTTGAAAATGTCATTTGGACAAGGAAGACGGAGGATATGAATAAAACATGACTGTGGATTCAAGGAGAAGAGGAAAAAAAGAGGGCTACTCCCAAACAACTGCCGTGGGCGAGAGAGGATTATACTGCTGTCAGCAGCATCGCAAATGGCGAGCAAACGTGTTAAGTTTGAGAGAGATGATAATGAGCTCTGAGACATTCAAAATGTTTATGATCATAAGAAGTACTGCAAGGAAATGCAGGACTGAATGAAGGCACATCGAGCCATGAAACTCTACAAAGAAATGCAGTAACCTAAATAAAGGAGATGGCATACAAGATTTCTATGAACACTGTACACCTCGGGATTAGTGGGAAGAGGGTACAAAAGAGGGAAGATGCTTGCAGCAAGCAGCACCACTGATGCCAACGAGGGACAAGGCTGTGACAGCCAGGCAGGTTTCCCCACGCCATATCTCCTCTTATTCCCCCACAGCTAAAGCGGCTTAGCTATATGCTTTATAAAAAGCACAACTACACTTTGAAAATGTAAATAATTTTTTTATTATACTATTGTACCACCTGACAGATGCATAACAACTCCTTTCAATTACAATTACTGTGGTGATTTAAAAGCAAGAGCATATTTTATTTAAGCTAAAATTTGTAATGTAATTACATGCTTCAATCAGTGTTTGAGTTACTGAAAAATACAGACAGCTACAAAGAAATGAGTATTACATCCTCTACTTCTAATGGCTGGCTGAAAAGGCTAAACTTGTTGAGCGACATCAAGGGAAAAAAAAAAGTCCCCTTGTGTTCCAATAAGATTTTTTTTTTTAAAGAAAAGTAACAACAACTGTGCTTTAAAGGAGAAATTCAAATATATACTTTTTTTAAAACATAAATACAACAAACTCTAAGATGTCGGAAGAATCTTAACGTACTTCCCTGAAGAAGTAGCCCTCCCTGTGTTTGCTTGGTATCTTAATTCGCCTTTGGTTTCAAAACTCTAGGCTTGCCAAGAGCTATTCCTTTCAAAACCTCAGGAATTCCATTACTAGTTTTAAGCTAAATTAAAGGAAAATAGAAGCATTCAACGCATGGCGAAAGTATGCACAAAGTGTTTGTTGATACTCATAAATAGACTGAAAAATTTAGACATGTCTGAAGGATAACTGCTGCACAGTCAGCTCTGTTTTGCTCTGCTGTGCAGCTAAGCAAAAAGCTACTGCTGTCATTTCAGAAAAGCTCAGCATAAGATACATTGCTACCAAGATCAAACACAGCACTAATCATTAATTTTTCACTTTACACTTATATATAAACCAAAGTTTACATTTCTGCAGGGGAAAAGAAAAATAGTGGGAGTTTCCCTGTTAAAGCTACTGCTTCAACATCTCCATTTGGGAAAAAGATGTCACACTGTCCTAAGGCATGGCAAACCCAGTCAACTCTCCACCCTGTCAAACATCTTGCAAGTCATGAAGTAAAGACATTCCATCTCAGAAATACATCTAATATTGTGCTGATGAATATCTTTCTAATGTTCACATAATGGGCCCCTTCCAACGCACAATATTCTATGATTCTAAACAAGCAGTATTAGTACAATCACTTTTACCAACTAAATTACGGTAGGAATGAAATGTCCCCACCTGCATATTGTGCCAGGTGCCATACTAACACACAAGAAGATAGTACCACCGTGCAAAGCATTTAAGAAAATTTGCTTGAAAGACAAATGCTTCATTTGTGTCAAGGTGAGCAATCCCAACAGATAAGAACTACTACACGGTTTAACTTCCTTGGCAGCAGCCACAGGAAAACAGTGGAAATATCAACACACCAGTTGAAACTGCGTGTCCAGTGAGAGACAGATCAAAGTTCTCTATCTTCCACTACAAACACAGGAATCCAGGTACCGGCATACAGGATAGAGAGTCTATTTTACCCTTGAAAAGGCAGCAAATTAAAGCAACTTTTCATCATTGAGTCAGCACACAGTAACAGATCAGTGGTTTACAGTAACTGTCACCACTGTATGAATGACAGCAGTAGCATCTCCACCCTGCCAGGACCAAAATGACTATGAAGAAAAGCCAAGGGAAAGAAGTCAGTTCTTCAGACTAAAAACATGGTGCCCCAGTCTCTCCTGAGTTTGGAGTACAATCCAGAAAAACTATCACTATTTCAGATATGTCAATTGCCCTATAGTTCTCAGCATTTATTACAAGCACAGACAATTCATACGGTATTTCTGAATCACATTTTCCTCAACAGAAAATTAACAGAAACATGTACAAGAAAAAGCTGAATAGCAAGAAATACTTGAGTACCTCTGCCGTAAGACACACACTTATCATAAATAAAGGAAAAGAAAAAGGATAAGCCAAAACCTACATTTGGGATCTTTTTCTAAAATCCTGTTTCAAAAACATACCAACACAGAGGTGTTTCTACCAACAGCCAATACTGAACCTGAACCTTTACATCAAAAAAAAAAAAAAAAAAAAAAAAAAAAAAAAGTAGTTCTGTGAGAAGAAGTGGTAGGTCTAGTAATTGTGGCTGATTCTGGAAGCTGAAGTAAATAAAGGTGGCTGTCCAGCACGGGCAGCTATGATAGCAACACAACCATTTTACACTTCCAGTAATTCAGAGGAACATGTTCCCTAAGACAGATAATTAGTATTACTTTGTCGACTGAGATTCAGGCAAAAAGTGTAGGGATTATCCTGGACTACCTGAGAAGTCAGTGATAGATTAAGTACAGCTCATGTGACAAGAAGCTTCTCATCTCACTACCCCACATATGGATGTGAAAGCATTTTAGAAGAAGAACAAATGAGACATAAAATTAAAGTACTCTAAAACAAGAGAAGAAAACAGTCAGTAATCACAACGCCATTTCCACTAATTAGAAAAGAATGCATATAGTCAGTCCCAAACATGCAATAATAATGAAATTTGATTGTACAAACATCAGAAATAAGTTATTAGTTCTTTTTATTAAAGCCAAGGAATAATTATTTCTGTTGTCATTTCAAGCTTGAGAGAAAGACTGAAATTCTGGAGAATCACAGGGCTCCAGGAAGATGTGCCTCAATAAAGAGTGAACTAAATTGGTTGTCGTGATTGTTGCCACCTCGCCAGAAGCAGTGAAGAGGGAACTTTGAAGAGTACATTATACTTGGAGAATACGTGACATATACACACACACATTTATATGCATACATACTTATATGAGAAAACACCACACACCAGTTTAAGTTCAGAAAGAATGTTCACATCTGACACCGATTACTCAAAAGGGCCAACAAGAAAAGATGATGCTTAAGAGTGGAAAATTCAAAGTCTGTTATTTTAGGACTGCTGTTCTACAATTTATACACAACTAAAATATCATCTGCATACACTGTGTGAAATTACACATCTCTGGACAGCAGTTTTCGGCCAACAGCTCCTCAAATAGCTTTGATAAAAAAACAATGTTATTCAGTAGCAGACAAAAATAAACCCCATTACATTTGTTTCAGAAAACGTCACTGAAAAGCTGCGGATAGGCCACCTCTTCCAGCAGTAGCTACTGCCCACAGTTACTAATAGCCACCCAGCAAAGAGAGGTTACCACCCATATAGACTTGCAAGAGAGTGAATCGTCTAAGAGCATGCTAATCCACTTAAGGAAAAATTAATTAAGGTAACTGGCCAGTGAAGATAGATTGAGCTAATACTGTCCATTTAACTGCTGATTATGCCTAAAGCACATAACACTGCATACGGCTTCTTTGGTGGAAAGAATCATAAAGTATGGCAATCTATGGCAGAGCAGTAGAGACAAACAGCTGGGGGACACAGTATCTACAATTTTCACAGATGTTTGGGGGGTGGGGGGGTGGGAATCAATGCCTATCCATATCCTGAAACATTAAGTACAACTTCTGTGACAGCCTGAAGGCCTTAAGACAGATTTTGAAAACCACTAACCATTAAACAGTTATTTAAGAAGAAAAGTCACATACTGCCTCCTAGGAAACTGTCTGAAGTTATATGTCTTAGGTCAGCCTCATAATTTTCATAGGTTTGTTCGTCTGGGTGTTTTATTCTACTTATTACTGCAAAATATCTTGCAGTTTTCTTAGTGGACACTCTGATCACTATCTTTTCTGATTTTAGTCTTTTAAATTTAAAAACTCAATATACATGCTAAACAAATTAATTGTTTCAAGAATTTGATGGATGAACAGCACTTATAAACAGGAGCATATTTTTCCCATTACGTACCGCTAAATGAAAAAATAGGTACCAAATAAAAATACTAAAAAATTGAGTTACTAGACAAAAGGCCAGATACTTCCCCCAAAATACCTTCAAAGTACATCATGAAATCAGAGGCACACTGCCATGGATTAAGGGGTCCTAGATGTAAAATATGCCCATGAACCATAACTGAACAATGTATTCAAACCCTCAATGCCGTATGAGCTTAACCTCACGGAATTAGGCCCGTATCGAATATACTTTAAACTGCCATAATGTGTCACTGTCACCAAAAGAAACAGACACACCCTGCTCCCCTTACTGCTTGCTTCCACCCCCATCTTTGCGCCAGCACAAATGTTTGTGCAGCAAACTGATCCAGCTTAAACCTAACCCTCCCCTCCCTGCCCCTCCCCCAAGTTAGTGCAAACCTCAACCCAGTTCACCACATAACCATACAAGTATTTGCCTGCACAAAGGAGGAAGCAGCAGAGCAGGGTGGAAACAAACAGGACCATGTTTTTCAATGGTGGAGCTGGTCCATGCCAGCTGTACGCCTATGCAAAGCAGTAGGCTGCAGGCTGGAGTCCCGTACCATCAGTCTCACAGGTTCAGGCCTATGCAGTGCCACTCTTCCTCTCCCAGATCCCACCTCCTTGCTCACGCAGCCACCGACAGGTATGCAACTGCAGGGTGAGCCGGTTCAGGGCGCTGAGTCAATTAAAAACTAACTGTACCCAAAAAAAAAAAAGTTGCTACTTTTCAGCCAGTTCAGCTTCCTGAACCAGCTCCCGGTGCGATCCTTACCGACGCAAGGAAGAAAGAGGAAGAAGGCTGAGAAGGCAGAAGGTCCAATTTTCATCAGCTTGTGATGCTGTGGAAACACATTCGTACACCGCCACATTTTAAATTTAAACTTGCCAGAGCAGCTGAACATGATTATTTTTAATTAATTTGTTCCTAAGATTAAACCTTGTCCCATTTTTTTTTTCAGAAACCTAAGCAGCCATAGTCTACTTGAGCACAAGCAGCAGGAAGTGAGGCCAGTTCACTATACTCACCAGTTTCACTCTTCGTGTTTAATAAAATGAAGATAGAGCAGTAGTTACTCTAACTTAATGATACTTTCACCAGATAGTCTTTTAAATAGCACTGATTAAATCACCTTGGATATTTGCATAGGAAGAACATACACATAATAAAAACCATGCAGTCATGTGAAGTATTATCTTAACTGTAGTTTAGTATTTCCAAGGAATTTAAATAATGGTTCAGGTGATTAAAGTGGTCTTATAAATCTCTTTGCTCAGGAGTGAATTTCCTCCACTATTCAAAAAGTTGTTTTGTTTAAACTACAAGACCCAATGGTCACAGAAGTGAACAAAATTCATTTCAATGAGTTCAGAATCAGACCCCTAATAAACATGGATATAGCTACTTTCAAGCTAATTTTTGAACAGTAAAGTATCTAAGTAGGAGTACACACAGACTGTTAGAAATAATCTTGCTAACTTCCAAACAGTAGAATTGATTATTGGATCGTTAGATTTAGCAGGGAATTATTTCCACGGCAAGTAAATATATTTGTTTATGTTCATCCAGTTAACAAAGAAACAGAATCCTATCAATTCAAAAGACAAACTGTAACGTTGATATGTTTTAAGAACTGTATAACTAAAGTGCCGAATCAGATTCACGTATCCACAAACCAGTCTTCCCAAATGCCATATTACATTTTTCCAGTTTATGAAACTCTCCTTTTCTTACAAAGACAGATTCTTCCACAAACTACCACCTGCCCATTGCAACAATTTAAGACAACCTTTCTTCTCTTTAACAGAATTCTTGTATGATGAAAAATTGTTACAAACTACTCTGCCTGTAAGAATTACACAGAAATGAGAACAGTTTATTTTGACTACAACTCACCACCAACATTTAAGACAAGACACTGAACTGGAAAGTGAGCAAAACCCTGGAAAGCCATTTAAGCAGATATACATACAACTGCTGGTGCGCTGTTTCAACAAGCATTTTCAAAGCATTCTTGACACAGAGGCAAATAAACTCAGGGAATCTCAGTCAAGGAACAACATTCTTAATGACTTTCCATTTGGAACGGAGTTAACAGGTTTTGGACTTGGACTGGCGATTTATACTCATACAGGTTTCTTTTTAAACATAGACAGGTGTGCTTTTCAAATGCACTTGCTAACTGAGGAAAACAGACAATGAACTTCCCTGGCAGTTCTGCTGACTTTAACAAGAAAACAGGATGCTTATTGGTTCTGAACCCATGTGTCTTAGTACCAAATCACTTTTAACACAGCAATAAATCTTAAAAAAATTTGTTTTTCATTCCCCTAAATACCAGTATGTTTTAGAGCTAGCAGACCAGATTTAATTACAGGTTCATAACATACAATTACTGCTAACATTAACACCATTAAAGAAAGATAAAAAATACTTATTCAGAAAACTTTTTTGCTCGTTACACTAAATGTCACTTTGTCACTAGTACTTTAAGTAAAAAGAAAGCTAGAACAATTCAAAGACTATTCAAAAAAGCCACAAATATAAAAAACTTTTTAAAAAGTTACTCATATCAAACCACAGTTGGCAACTTTTTCAACACTTACTACAATCAACCCTGATTTCTACAGTATGTATTCACTGCAATAACAGTATTAGTTTCAACTCACAGTCCAACAACATTCTTAGTAATTTCTAATCATGATTATCACTTCTTATGCATTAACATTAAACAAGATGCAGTGACCAGGAAGATGAAAAAACGTGCTTTCACCTTCCGGAAAATCAAGTTTAGATGGAGAACGGGGTCAAACAAGTACTGGGACACCTTTTGACCTTTGTGATTCTCCAGATCTATCCTTACTACATTCGCATATAGGGATATGTCAGAGACAGGGGAGCTTAAAGAGACAGCAAGTAGGCTAGGTATCACTTTCACTCATACACGTAGCACCACTTTGAAAAGCCCGGAGGACCCCCTTCACCTCGGGAGGCTCCATCTGCTGACCCTAACCCACTGACCCGACAGGGCTCTCAATTAGTCTCAGGGCTCGCACCTCCAAAGCCCCCGGACTTGCTCGGCGACGTGGAGCAGAACATGCACTTGTCTTGAGAGGCATGTGACAGAAGCAGCTGACCTAGAAGAAGGTGCAAGCACTTGACAGGTCACGCAAGACGAGACTGAACTATCAGACGCACCAAGCACCGAACAGGGGGGGCGGCCAGGCAGCCGGGATCCACACCCCGCGCCAGACCTGCCGCCCGCAAACCGGCCGCCAGCACAACTTTAACGGCTGGTCTTTTGTTTTTAAACTCACATTCCGCTCATCCACGCCCGCTCCCCGCCTCCCTCCCGCTCCAGCCCCGCAGCCAGGCGGTGATCCCCCCACGGCCTTCCCCGCCCACAAACAACCCCCGGCCGCAGCCTCACACACACACACACACACCCCCGCCC
>WAAD01011787.1:3274-34862 GCA_013389945.1 Fregata magnificens
ATCTGATTGAGTCTCTCAGTTGAATTTCCAGATACAGAACACAGCTCTCTCATTATATTACTGTGAAAATCTATGACGTAGTCAGAGCAGTGCAAGCTTTTGATCAGTGGCCACTCTGGTGATGGAAAGGTTTGTCTGAAAGCTTTTAAAAAACCTCTTCCACAGAGGAAGCACATTCGTAAGGAGGACCGTAACTACAGTAGAAATTGGATATTGATAGTAAAGTCCTGGTCTTATTGAAGTCAATCAATATTTTCCATAGATTTTATTGTGCCTCGGGTATTGCTAGAATCTCAGGGAACTGAAGTTTCACCTAGCAATAGCATCTCTTTGCCAATCTATCCGCTTCATGAGCAAAAGGTAACAGTTTTAAAGGAATTAAAACCCCAGAGTCATCCAAAAACCACGGTTGTGGTTACATCAAACACCTACCAAAATCTACTGAGCTAATAAACCAGGAGGGTTTCTTGGGAAGGAAAGGGCTCCATGACAATAGAAGGAACATCTTTGTCTTAAAAGATGTTCCTCATCACAAACATCACACTTCATCAGCTTCACTAGAGACCATCTTTCCTGAGCTCTTACTCCTCACAGGCACAGACTGATGTATAAAGAAGGAAAAGGAGACAGAAAAAGCAAAGTGATGTAGCTGTGAGAACTGAGGGGCTACAGAGACAATAGGAAGTCAATAGTAAAGTCGAACTATAAAATACGACTATTAACATTACATTAATAATTGAAGCTTTATGACACAAAAGGTACTCAAAAACATATAACTTACTCCACAACCCCAAGGTCTTACTATGGCATTTGTCCCACTTCTTCTAGGTCTTTGCCCATGTCCTGATTCCTCAAACATTTATTTAAGTAAGTGCTTAATTTCACTCACATAAAGAATCTTGGTAGATCCACCACTGACATATATCTCAAGGGAGTGGAGGTAAGTGTTTGTGTCAGGACTTAAAGCTTTTGTCTTTAGGCACGCTCCACTTTTGTATGTGAAGCACCAACTACATGATTGGCACACAGCAAATATAGTGATGGTAGCAGGACAAAACTGGGAGGGTGGGGAAAGAGAGGTATTCGTCATATGCCGTGAAAAGGAAACTGCAGAATATTAAAATGAGTTTGCTGGCTGTATCTGTAGGATGCTATTCCAACTGGAAATAATAAAAAAGACCTAGAACTACAGGTCCACCAAGATCTGTGCCTGGATCGTACACCTGAATATTATGCTGCACCCACAGACCTACCAGAGCCAAAAGACCTCTCCCTGTTCAAGAACCTTTCAAGTAAACTTGAACCAGTGCAAGTGATGAGTGAAAGGGTTGTGTATTACAGCTACAACACTTCACATCCTCAGAGCTGGAACTTAGGAGACCTGAAGTTTTAGGTTAATGTTGGATGTTGTCAGTCCGACGTAAAAGTAATACAGAGGGTGTGGACCAAAAGTTGGTAGGAAGCTCTGGAACATAAAGAGAAATATATTACCTTTAGCACTCAGATTACATTAGCCTTTTTCTGTTTGCTGGCCATCTATCTTGCTTATTGTAACCTTTTCTTGTCCAACTCCACCCTCACTCAAATCTGTGTAAAGGCTATTGTTAAAAGCTCCAGTTCAGCAGAGTACATGAGTGTACACATGGCTTTCACCACAAGTCATCCGCTTGATTTCTGTGAAGCTATTTAGGTACTTACACTCAAGTGTATTCTTAAAAACATTCTGAATTGACACCTAAGTCAATTTTCTTTCTCCTTCTTCCAACCAGCATCATGGGCATTTTTACTCTTTCCTTTGGCTCCCTGTCTCTTACCATATGCCTTTTATGCCATCATCCCTGTCCGCAGTTCTCTAAAATTTCTGCGTACTCACCAGCGTTTCTTCTCTCATTTTCTTCCACTTATTCTGTCTGAATCTATTCTCTTGTCTAATGCCATATAGTTCCCCTGACTTGTTTCTCCTACTCTGGACCTTAAGCAGCATCTGAGGTTTTTTTCCTCCTTTGGAAACAGTGTCCCTGGCCTCTGCCTTCACTCAAGTAGCCTTTGAGCCCCTTTTGACCATCATTATTATTTTCCACGCTCCAGTTCTTCATAAAAAGGCAAGAAAAAGGAGGAACAACATGATGCAGGAGTACATCAGAAGAGCTGAGACTCTTCAGGAAATTAAATGATATTAACTCTGTCCTTAGAATTAATCAGTGTACTCAAATCATCAGTATATTTTCCGGGTCTATTTAGAATTACAGTTTGATAACAGAGATTGTGAGATAGCAAATAGCAGCCCACTTGATGAATAACAGCATCCATGCTCTGCATTGCCTGACTCCAAGAATTGGAGTCCCAGTCCTCCTCAGAATGCACCCCAAAACCACAGAAGCTAAATACATGTCATGAAGTGCAGCAGAAACAGGCAAAAGAAGAGAGAACAGAGCTTCTTCAAGACAGGATTCTTTCATTTCTGGCTACATGATGACTCTTTGTCTAAGCTTACGTCTGCACTGAAGACTGCAGTGCTGTGGAGCAACATGATGGCTTAGCTCCTGGAAGCGGTCTTGCCCCAGGAGATCAAAGTCCCAAGTGGGCAAATTGTTGTGCTTCTCAGTTAGATTCTGTGCTGTACCTGAGCTGTTTGGTTTAAAGTTTGTAGCCCTGCAGAGCATACATACACCACGGAGGGACAAATACTTTTGATCTGGTAGAGGGAATAGCCGTTGGGTACAATGATAGTAAATAAAATAAGCAACTTCTCCCATTTTTGACAATTCATGCATTGCACAGAAAGAGACCATTACAATAATTTTGAAGCCAAGCAAATGGAGCAAAGAAGGGCTTCACTGCACTTTTGTGATCGATTAGGCATGTAATCTGCTAGGCTCATTTAAATCTCTGTCTCCTGCATCTTTTATAAAACAAGTGACTGTAGCCCATTCAGATGCCTACCTGTCCTTATCCAGGAACCCCCAGAGGATTTCACAAGAGGACTTTCCAGATGGCCAAAGTATCCCTGTGCCCAAGCTGACTGCATCCCTCAGTTGATGCCCGCAAGATTTTATGCCCAAGAATTTCTGATCATTTATTAAAAAAAGTTGTAACATTAACTTTGCAGGAAATAACTTGCAGGAAAAATGACTTGCACTGGACTCTATGTTTGCCAATTTGCGTACCAGCACAGTATGGAGCTCGAGGAAGGCTAATTTCTCTTGCCAAAAAAAGCATGGATGGTTAGTGACAGCCTTTCTAGCCCATACAAGATTCTTCAGAAATGTTGGCCTAAGACTTTAAAAAAAAATTCACAACAATAAAAAAAGCTCTGAGCATTTTACTTCCACCAGGACAGAATAACATGTTATGTGAAAACCACGTACTGAATCTGTCCATCTATTTTCCCTGCAAAACATTTGCTAATCATGCTGTTAAAGCAGATGAACATATTTGAGAATATTAAAAGTTGATTTGGCAATGACAAATTTTAATATTAAAACACATATAATGACTCTTAGATTAAGCTTTTCTGATATACTTAATACCCAAGCTAAATAACTAATCCACAGAGAACAGGGGGTGGACTCAGCAGCTGAGTAAGATTACAATTTTAGGACACACTGTAGAGGACACAGAGAAATGCAATCTCATAGGTTCCTTAATAATATTCACCATGTATTGGTTAGTCAAAACCACCTGGCATATAAACCAGAAAAAAACATCCTGCGGTCACACTGAAATCTTCTCATAAGCCCTAGACGTGCCTAGCACACAACTGCAACTGTGTAGTTTTATCCTTCAGAGAATAAGAAAAACAGAAACTATTGTGTGAACTGTGTTTCGTTCAATGGTTTGTTTAGCAAAACACAGGTAATGTTCAAATTTGGTATATATTCCTGAGGGAAGAGTTACTCTCCAAGAAGAGGTGGTCAATTGCAGAACAAGTGGAACACAGTAATCATTAATCACAGGTGAAAATTCAGTGCATCATTCCTAAGACAAAAGATTTAGCAAGGGTTTCTCAAAATTTTCTACTATTTTTATGGCAGCATGGTGGCAAAGCAGGAAAAATGGAAACAGTGCTACAGAAGGTCCCTTCTCTCAAAGTAAAGTAATTTTTTAATTATTACTGGATCTGTTATATTTTTATGCAGACCAGGAAAGGCTGTAATGAACAATCCTTCTGGCATATAATATACATCAAGCAACATGAATTTGCCAAGCATTCAAATTAATATATATGCATATGCATATTCCTATATAGAAATTGTATTCATATACACATACTGTTATGTTCATCTATATCCGCGCTTACATATTATAGGCATTCATCAATGCCTATAATACAGCTGTGCATACACAGAGAGAGAGAGAGAGACACTCACACATGCAACGTGAACTATTTCAGGGAGCAAACTCCTCTTGAAAACAATCTACCTGAGAGATGCTATTTTTCAAATAGCATACTGTAATGCCTCTTTCCTGAACACATGCAAACATAGATGGAGAAACACAGCCGAAGTGTCAATTTTCTTAATTTTCTTTTACCCGCCTCAACAAAATATCTTTTTTTAGGCTGTGATCTATTTAGTAAATATTGGCAGCCCTTGTATTTCCTCAGCCACGTTTACATGCAGGGAAACAAAGCTAATTTAATTTGTCCTTAATGATCTGTAGGCAGATTATTTCATGAACTGTTCAGTTACATTTTACAAGCATTTTTCAACAGCCTATGAAAAACCATTAAAACAGAAGAGGCTGAAGCTTTATATTTTAAGTTTTTTTAATGGAATTTTTTCATAAATTTTTTTTCACAGGCTTCACTAAAAATAATTCTCTTAGCTGGAACTGGTATAAGGTATTTTGGTAATAAACAGCTTTTTATAGAAAAACATATCGAGATTAAAAAAAAAAGAATCAAAACCATTTTGCCTCATTAAAAAACACCCTTCACTAGGACCAAAACATAAAACGAGACCTAAGAACACTCAAGAAGTTGCCTGCAACTTTTTTTGTAATTATCAATGATGAAATGTTATGTTAGCTGTAATAGGATAAATATTCTGGCTACGTAACAGGTTTTTCTCTCGAGCCAGCAACAGAATTCATTATCTACGCCACAAGAGTAAACCTAGATCCTAAATTTTAAAGAAGTCATAAGGAGGTTGTATGTTACTTGAATGACTTGCTTTCTAAAAACACTGACATGTCGTTTATATTCTCCAGGAGCAGAAAGAGAGAATACGTGTACAAACAGATGTCTCTGTAAAAGAGCAGCATTTCTAATATTTAGCATATCTATAGCTCAGCACATTTTTAACCTAAACTACTGTTTGCTTCCTTAGGCATCTATATGGGGAAAACAGATCAAAGCAGGCAGGAGATAATAATGGAACCAGTTCTTTAATGTGAGCAGGATTGGGCCCGAGGTATTGTTAGCTTGAAGGAGAAGAACCTTGGTATTTTTCATGTGCCTGTTTGTTAATACAGGCATGTCTTCAGCTTTGCAGAAAAGGTGTTGTCTTTGAGGAATTTCTGTCATCAGCATTTTCCATATATTTTTTCCCGAACGGGCACAGAAGCTCTTGGCTTGCCAAGGTAGGGTGGGACAGAAAATTAAATTGAGTGCACAGGCCTATCCTGGGAAGTACAGACATCAGACGGTGGGATTTCTGATCCCTAAAAAATTGTTAGTGTCTACTTGTTGACACTGACCTGCACAAAACCTGTGGAAGAATATATATCGGAGAGACGACATGCGTCCTAACTGCAGCACGCTCTTGCAAACCGCTTTGCACCGCGAAACACACAGAAGACTGCATCGAGGAGCAGCATCGTCGCAGGGGAAGCAACGGTGAATTAAACTGTGCTCTCTCACAGGAGAGGCCCTGCAAGGCACAGTTATCAAGCGCCAGGTTTGGAAACGATTCTGCTCCTCAGCTGGCTCCTTGCTGCGTGCGATGCGCTCGCGGTGGTCCGAGTGGTATGCTGGGCTGGGTGACGGCTGGGTGAAAGAAAGTAAACTGGCAAAAGTGAACCGCCAGGCCCTTAGTGCAAGTCCCCACTTTATGTTTATTTTAATGAAATAAAATGGAAACTGTATTGCAGCTGTTTTAATCACTCAAAATTATCATCCTTCTTCGTCACCGAAATAGCACAATAGATAATTGATCTGCTGAACCAAAACAGCACAACCCCCAGCAGTATGTTTGTGCTAATTCACGAGGGCTTTTTTTAATGAATTTGGGAAGCTATCTATATACCTACACAAAGGTCTTATTTTATTATTAACTGCAGTAATTTCGTACTGGAACCCTAATATTATAGTGCAATTTAGTTGAAACTGTTGAACTTGTGAACTGTTAACAATACAAATAACACAATAATAGCGAAGAATCCAAACACTTAGCGGCAGCAAACTAATAATCAGTAACACTTTTATGCCAAATAAGCTACCAGGGAATTAATAATTCCCGCTCCCTCACAGCAACACCACCGGTGTTTCAAGGTGTTTCTCTTCGGAGGAGAGAAGCTGACTCGTACCCCAGCCCGAAACAGGGGCGGGTTTCTCCTCTGGGCAAAGGTGTGTTTCGTGGTGCCCCCAAATATTTCCTGCCCTCCTCCCCCTCCTGACGGGGCTGCTGCGCACAAGGGCTGCGGGTCGCCAGCCCCGTCCCGGGCTGAGCAACCAGCACACGTTTCCAGCACCTCTCCCTCGCAAGCTGACTTGCCTCGCGGGAAGCCAGGAGGTAAATAAATCGGTCCGGTGAGCCGGGCCTCGCCTGTATACACCTGTATCAACAAGGATGCAAGCACAATTATCTTACCTTAATGAACTTAATCTTTAATTTCACAGCTTGGCCCTTGTGCTCAGCCCCTTAACAAAGGAGCCGAACTGTTTTAGTCCATATGACCACCCTTCCTCCAACAGCTGTGGAAACTTAAAGCCACGACAAGGATTTTTGCCCCTTGTGAAACTGTCAAAAGCAATAAATATTTTTCTTTTTTTCCATCATTAGACCCCGCTAAGAAAGCCTGCCCATTGTCCACTGTAATTCCCAGCGCTCACGGGGCAGGAGCTTTATTGTCCCAAATGAATCCTGAAGTGTGAACAATGCGGGGGAAAGCGGCCACCCTTTTCGGGAGGGTGTAGCCGCGAGGAATGCGGCGCTTCCCCACGGACGGCTCCGCCAAAAGAGCACTTGTGTTTTTTAACACTGGCCTTTCAGGAGGATGCTCGAGTTAAGGCATTGTGGCCCACTGTAAATAGATGCACTCGCCAGAATGGGGCTTCGTCATCCCTAATTAGGGAAGTAACTCCGGAGAGACAGCATGTCACTTGCAAGACTGGGCTCATTGTTGGGTTTGTGCGCGTCCCCACAATGTGAGGTAATTGGAGTTGTACCTTTTAGAAAGCTGCTAATTTCACATAGGAAGTGCTAACAAGACCTTTGTGTGCCATGTTTTCCTTCGTCCTTTCTAAGGAAGTTACAGAGCTCGAGTACTGGGAATGGCCGGGCCAAGGCCTGCCGGAGGAGGCTGCGGTAATGAACCACTTCAGCCCCCCGCCAGAAAAAGGAGGCCTAATTTTCGGGCCTGAGAAGACTAGGCCGGACAAAAGGTTCTGTTTAAGCTTATTATACGGGACATTCTCAGTGCCTACACAGCTTTCCTCGAAATGACCCTCTCAAAATAAGTGCATCAAGTTTGAGCAAATAGAAACATGCAACTTTCGAGGCTGGGGGTTATAGTTTTCTTTACAAAGCCATTTATATAATGTAAGCCGCAATTAGCGCGGAACGGAGCAACAAGATCTAGCGAGGAAAGTTCCCCTGACAAAGGACAGAAATTAGGGGAATAAGTAACAGTTAAATATCGGCTTCGGATAACCGACTGAAAAGGCCTTTCAAATCAGCTGCGGATGTAGAAAAATAAAATAATTTTGCTCCGAGCCTCTTTTGCCACAAAGTTTGGCTTTTAAATCGCCAACTGATTAATTCCACTAATTTTAAATTATCCAGATAGAATGGATCTGGGCTTAAAAAAAAAAAAAAGAAATAACTGAAAAGCCTCTCGGCTTTTAAGCCTGACAATATCATCAAAACGTCTGTAGGAATTACATATAAAAATTCAAACGGTAATGAAACAAATTACTACTTACAGTATGAAAAGTCTGCAAAAGCTTTTTATAGACTTGAAATGCAGAAGTTATATAAACTACTCAGCGAAAAGAATTAGAAAATGACCTTTGCAGATCAGGGGCAAAAATGAACAGTCTTCAGGGGAAAAAAAAAATTCACTGTTAACAATGGCTTTTAATGCCATTTTGCTTCCCTCATTTATCTAATAATCGTGGCAAGGTTAGGGTAAACAATGAACAGTATGTTTTCACATATTCCACCTTTAATGTCCTCCATATGAATTTCTAAAACACTTAAGAGAATAGATACATAAACCTGTGACCTTCAAATGAGCTTTTTGCTACTTCCAACATTTTGAATAAAAAAGGTCAGAAAATTGAACCACTTTCGCACAGTAATGAATTCCATTCTGTTGGGTAAACAAAGCTAAATTTTAAAACACGGACCTGACATCTCTATAGCTCAAGAAGCTTTTCTCTTCTTCGGGAGCACGGGGGGAAGGGTGAGGAATGCGAGCACTCCGCCAGCCACCCCCTAAATCACCGTAGCATCCGCCAAGGGGAGGAGGAGGACACAAAAATATTTGGTTTTATTCAGTGAACAGCCGTGACTTCCAAGGCCAGTGCGACATAAATATCTGATTTTTAAGACTTTTTTTTTTTTTCCCTCCACCTCTCACCCCCCCAGTGAATAATTGATCTGGTCCACACAAAAAGAAGCCAGCGCTACCCTCATCGAGCTAGCTCTTACTGCCGAGGGCCTCCAAAAGTTACTTCAATTTCCGCCACGCTTTTGTCCGCGAGTTGTCCTGGCTGAAAGGCCCGGTTAGGTATTGTTGCAAAAAAAGTCTGTGCCCACGTTTATTCCCCCCCTCTAATTCATACTCCGCATTGTGGGGTTTTGCTATTCAGGGACTGATTGGACAACAGCCCAAAGAATGGCCCCAGTGATTAGGCTCTCAGCATGGGTCTGGATTGTGGGTATAAACCCAGAGCCGGGGCTTGAATTCACGGCGGCTTTCTGCTTCCTCCTAGCGCCTCCTGTGCCCGATATTTTATGCATCCTTTGCTGCAGGTAATGCATTCCTTCATACCAGGAAACGGAATCTGTATAATTAGCCAGCACAGTAGTGTGCGAGCCCTTGAAAGTCCAGGGGTTGTGCCCCGGGAAGCAATTGCGCTTTGCTATTGATAGGAACTTGTGGGTTTTCGGTCAGGGTGGGATAATACAAAACCCTGAGTATTGTCATGACAAGGTATTCATCCCGCTTGACAAAGGCAACTTTTCTAGCGTCCCCCCAGGGGCACACAGGGCCGACGCTGGAAGCAGATTTGTTTGTTTAGAAGCGGAGGTACGGTTTGCCCGGCCCACCGCAATTCCCAAACACCGGGCCTGACCCCATCCCCTTGCCTCCCGCTCCACCGCACCATGTCGCTTCCCCCATCGCTTTACGTTTTAAAGTATGGCAGCTGCGCAAGTCGTGAAGTGTACAGATGTCACTCTGCGTCTTACATGTCAGTAACTGGAATTAATTTACATTTATTTGCCTATTGTTTTATATCATTTTATGACAATGTGCTGCATAATATAATTTAAATCTTTAATGTACAACTAATTCTCTACCATTAATTTGTCAACATGATTACTGGATATGCCACCAGGAAAAGCTGGATGACTTGAAATATGTACAAGGCATTCCTGTAGCTTTAAAAGAGGTTTGTATCTGAAATGACAAAGGTTTACAGAACTTTTTTTGGTCTGTCTGTAATTTTATGAAAACTACAATTTCAATGTAATTTCACAAACTGAATTATTCCAAATCTCAGCCTGAAATAAAACAAAACATCTAATATATTAATTAGCCCAGGGAGAGAGTCCCAACAGTATTGTAAGCAGCAAAATGATAGTTTGATTCCTGAGAAACGCAGCCTTCATTGTGACAAAACCTGGCTGATGATAGGAGTTTAAACTGTTTCCCTGCCAATAGTATTTTATTTTGGGCAGAGCAGTAATCTTTTTAGCTATGCGCTGGAATTGAAAAGCAGCTCGTAACAAGAGCAGGTTGCGAATTTTTTGACAGAAAATGGTGATTTGTTGAAACTGAAACTTGTCCTGGGAGGGTACAGCAGGAGCTACAGCAGGGAAGGTTTCTCGGGGTGGTATTGCCGATTAAAAAATGAAGAGGGAGAGGGAGAGGGGGAGAGAGGGCCAGAGGGAGAGGGTTTTTCTCTGCCTCCCAGCCCTCCCCCCAGCTGCCCGTAGGTAGGAGGTCAGGGCACTCTCCAGGGACGTGGGAGAGCCAGTTTCAATTAGCTCAGCAATGTGCTTGTGAGGGGGAATTCAGAGCACATCGCCTCTTCGCTTTCGGGGGGGTCTGGCCCCCATTTCTCCTGCAGCCCCAAGGCACTCCCCTGCTTACTTGCCGTTTCTCCCCCTATATCAAAAAATGAATATGTATGTGCCTCCCTTAAAAAACCAAAGCAAAACAAAAGCCATATTGGAGTGGAGGCCCTGACCTTGCAGCACCCACGTCTGGGCGATTCCCCTCTGTGACTTCTCACGCAGAGCTGGGGCTGGGGACGGCAGCCCGCCCTGCTGCCGAGTCTGGGAGATGGGTGCAAACATTGTCTGTAAAGCAACACCAGGAGCCGGGCCCCCGGGCTTCGCCTCTCTGATTCCCCCGGTGCTCTCCTTGCAGTCTCTGGGGATGCCTGCAGGCAGGACTGGACCCTTTGTCACAGTCCTGTAAGCTTGCTCATGTGCTCACTTCTATATTGCACAGAGCGAGCGGCTGTTATAGGTGGGCCTTAAACTGCCAGCTCCTCAGTATGGTAACCGAGCTTCTCTTTTTGACACTATTTTGCAACTATTTCATTCAGGTGGGCTCCCTGCAGTCACTGGGTCTCTGAACGGACAAAAGCCTGCACTCACATCAATGCCGGTCCAGGACCAGGGTACAGACCCCAGATGAAAATGCTGAGGAAACGATGAATAATCAAAGTAGATGGAAACACAGCAATTAGTTTCCGGGGAATAATTTGCTAGCAGAACGTTTCATCTTCTCACACTGTTTTTTTTTAAGCTCAGCTCCCTGCCTCTCCTTCTCACTCCTCTCCTCTACCTTTTGGGGATCTCACAGGAGCTGTATGTGTCACCAGAACACTGGAAAAATCTAGCAATTTCTTTCTTAAAAAAAAAAAAAAAAGACGGCTTGATTAAAAATTAAAATAGAAAAAAAAAGATATTCTCTGAAAAAGAAGTGTTTAGACAAAGCCTGTCTCCTTCAATTTCCCAGCTACGTAAGCTCCCTTGCCCTGAGAGTGACAGTAGATTCCATAAATTAACTGAAAATCCCTCTTCTCAAGAGCCTAAGTTATCTCTTCTTTGCCTGCAGCTCTGATTTAGAATAGGCGCTCGTTTGTTTACTGTTTTAATTAATGCTCCTTTTCAGTGTGGAATAGGGGAAGGGAAATGAACTGACTTGATAAACAGGTGTAGCTGTTATGTGTTATATTTGGGATCATTCCGGACTTGCAACAGATTAATCAGGCTTGACTGGACGTGAACCTCCTAGCAGAAAAGGTAGATCAACTCTGCTGGATGCCCAGTAGGTGAGTATTATTTTAACTGCTAGCCTGTGATAGGAAAGGCTTAGAAGGACAGTCATCAGGGGAGAATATCTCTCTGTTTTCGCCCAGGAAAGCAGTCTGATTCTTTCCCCCACTGCTTAACAGTTAAGGAGACCTTGACAATATAAGCCACTTTTCATGCCCCCTCTGCTTCCCCTTCTAACCTCGCTGCCTCATATTCAAGGGGAAAGAAACAAATCATCCCATTATTTTTAAAACATTTAAGTGTCACATTGGGAAAAATGCTCTCCTAGGTTAACTATGAATGATTGAAGAATTTTTTTCTAAATGCAATATAAGTGTAATAACAGTTTAAGTGTCATGCTACACTGTGTATTGCCTTTGCACCCTGTGTAATACCTAGCACACTCAGAATGGAAAATGATCCAAAATCAGCCTTTTCTCAAACTGAATTTGAATTCTTAGCCTCAGAGGGGAAAAACCAGTGAGCTTAGGTTTCTTCATTATGAGGCAGCAAGGAAATTATGTGATTTAACCGTATCATGGCAGTAAAGCAACATTCAGCTCATGAGTATCAAATCCCAGAAGAGACTGCGTCTCCTGCTTTCCAAATAAAGTAACATCTAAAAATACATCCCTTTACTCCACATTCTGTCTTGGCTTATACAATTAATATGTGTACAGAAAGCGACGTCACATTAAAGATAAGTGAAAAGGAATCAGGGAATATCCATTCACGATATTATCCAGCTGACCTTACCAGGCAGAGGCAACATGGGGATGTTGCACAACAAACTAGGCAAATGCTCGAATTTTAACTGCGTTACATTAAACTACCGAGAGTTTATGGCTGTCAAATGGGACCCTGCTCACTAGTATCTCTTGCCAGCAGACTGGCTGAAAACCAGCTTGGGTGTCAGCTGCGAAGACAGATGCTCACCCACCTTCTTGGAAAGAGATACTGTGAATGGAAGTGTTGTATGTGCTCATTGCAGTATGGGGCTGGATCTGGCTTTCTTTATACTGTGTCCTGTCAGGAGAATAGGTCCTGGAGTCAAAGATATTCAGAACGCAACACAGGCAATCTTATATTATGCATCGGCCTCTGGTTTTAACCTTCCACCACAATTTTACCAGGCTGCTGGAAGGGAGGGTGATTAGACATGGGGAGAAAAGGAAGGACAGCAGTCCAGTTGAAATGTTCTTAGCATTTTACTCCCCCCCAAATATTCCCAGACTTGCAAGGAGCTTTGATGTATTTTAAAAATCTGAGATAAATGTCCTTTTTAAAGATAGCCCCTAATATCTTGCTACAACCATCAGCGTGGGCTCCATGATGGCAGCTGATAGCCTAGCAATACCTACCATGCCACAATAAATCATTTATCTTATCTTGTTCATAGAGGTCTAAATGCTCCCCTACCAGGGGAAAAAACAGCTTGACAAAGCCTGCAAGGGAAACGTTTTGGAGTTTCTGCTGCATTCTCCTCTCAGGAGATTTGCAGCCTTGTGAAGGGGGAGCCTTCGGTCCTCCAAACAGCATGGAGGCTTGCAGTAGCATTTATTATTCACATGCCTGGTTAAGGAAGGCTCTGCCAGAGCCAGACCTAGACGTCTGCAGAGAAATCACAACCCAGCGTATAGATCCTGGGGAATCCACATCGCAAACTTGACTGGAAGATGCCTTGTTTTCCTAACAAACAGAGGTACTGCACCCAATTGCTAACGGGTACATTCAGGACCAGCTGAATGTGCTTGGCAAAATTGATATTGGACTTGTGGGAAAGACCCAGACCCCAAACCCAGTAGTAACAAATGGTCATATTTATGAAGAAAAGACCAGTGTCAACTGCAACACCTCACCCTGGGCAGAAGCGTGCATGTTCTGGAGCAGGAACATGTTATGGTGCATTGTTCCACTTCTGCCTCCCCCCTGAACGCTCAGTGGGAAAACAGCAGTGGGCAAACTTGCCTGTGATCTGAATTGCTGCTCTTCTGGACCTTTCTCTTCTCCTGAGCATCCTTTCACACAACACAGACTCCAAGGGAGCATCCATCCCATGATTATAACCCAAGAAAGAGCAACCATAATCCTGATCTTCAGTTTTAAGTCACAGCTGATTTATATGTGAAGCAAATTGCTTATTAGCGAGACATAGGACTGTAAAAGAACATGCATTAAGAAAAGACATCGCAGAAATGGAAATTTATTCCAACAACTTCTGTGGATCTTTCCAAAATGATAATGAAAACTATATTTTCCCAGCTACTTAAATCTGCAGTATAAGAAATAGCAAGTGCTTGAAGCTTGTCACAGAAAAGCAAGAACTCCTAAGCCAACCTGATCCAACACCTGGTATCTCTCAATCCCCTTTTTTCTATGCAAATACAAAATTTTTCTCCCAAGTCTTTCTTTTATCTCATAAAATAGCATAGGGCAGCAGGTGAAAGAGGTTTAAATGGCTTATTTTAAGAAGAATTGGTAGCACCTTTCTACCTCGGCCAGCCGCACGAGGCTGAGTACCTGCATCAGCCTCCCGAAACTCCTCGGCTGCCCTGCCGAAATCCTCCTGGCCCTCCACGGCGATGCAAAGTTCTCAACTGTGTGTGAAGGCAGGTGCATGGCTTTCACTTTTTTGGGGGATGTGCTCTGTTAAAACATGTGTTTCCTTACAGAATAAGAACGACATGCGGGGCTGTGGAGTGTCACAGCTTTTGCCGGCATTTGAATGCTTCCCACCTTTTCACTGGGAATTTACTCCACTATTATTGTTTATTGTGAACTTATCTTCTGTGACTGAGGTTTGGAAATTGCCCAAAAGCTGCAGCGCAGAACAGCATCCGAAAACCGGAAGAAAAGGAGGAAGGCAGAGGGGTGGAGGGAAGTGTCAAGGGAGTTTTGCAAAGCAAATAGAGTATTATCCTTTTGTTTAAGATGCCATGAAGACTTTTTATCTGCTATGTGATACTTTGCTCAGAGGACCGCTGCGTGCGAAGAGCTTTCCTGCGCACCCCATCCCCCTTGATTGCTTTACTGTTCTCAGTGCAGTTTTATTAAATTTTGAATTAACATGTGTTAAGGAGGTTGATTTTGTTTGCTCTGCCACATAACTTACTTTTCTAAACACTTAGTAATAGCAGCAGTTAATCTATTGACCAATGGCTTAAGCAGCAGGTGGCTTTAAGACCAATGGGCCAGTCCTGACAAGGCCCACAGAAATTCCTAAGGCCTCTTTGTTACCTGGGCTGGAATAGAGAAACTACTTGTTTGGAAAATGTTTCTCCTCCCACAAAACATCTTCAGTATTAAGGGTCTTTTGTTAGCAGAAGGCTGAAGAGGGGGATTATGAAGGATAGTCTGTCACACAAATTGTTTCTTCTTAGACATATAATACAACCTGCATTAAAAGTTTACAAACTAATCTAATGAAATTATCATTCAAACGAAGCATGTCTCCGAACATTAAATTGATGCCTTGACCTGCCGTGCAATTTCCGCATTGGAAATCTCAAGACTGCAATGCCTCTGCTGTTGCTATTTTAGAGTAAACCGAGTTTTTTTCTAAAAAAAACCTCAGCAGCGTTCTGTTTGAAACAGGAACCTGGATAATCTGCAAGGGCTCATTTTCTTAGGAAACCCAGGCACTAAAACATTGAACAATTAAATTAGTTCCCATGTGTTAATGAATCCAGAGTTACAGTTAACTGCCTGTCATCTGGGTCCTTATACCCTCTCCCTGTTATGGCGTGCAAATTCATATCAGAAAAGGAAAAGTGGATTTTTTAAATTTATATTTGGATTGGTTTAGTAGAAGTCAGCAGCAACTGCAGCAACTGAAACTTGCAGTTCTGTACCCTTTGAGACAAAGCTGTACTGACTTAGCTGAGGGCAGTGTTCAGCTATGACTTTCTTAAGGGAGGATTTTACAGTGCAAGGTGCGGAGAGACACCACTCTCCAACATGTGTCCATGCGTGCACAGAAAGGACAGAGGCAGTTTCACTTGCAGTGAAGAAATGATGCTTGGTGAGTAAATGGAGCCTTTGGGGTAGCCAAGCTTTCTGTGTTGTCCTGATCCAAGTTAGGAGAAAAATGACCTCATATGTGTGTGAGTATGCATGCATGTCTGTATATACGCAGATGTATATACATATATATGTATACGTATATGAATACACAGACACATATATATATACTCTGACTCCTGCACTACAACTACAGTCCTGTATTCTCTATATCATAAGTAACAATTACATACAGCTGCACTGCAGCAACATAAAAAAATAGGAACAAGACAAGTCAAGTTACAGAATATTCTGTAGCCTGATTTCCATTTGCTGGGGTTTCTTCAACATTTGAATTGCATGTGCTATATACACGTCTATATAGGTATGTTACATATGTATGCACATGAATGCACTTATATGCAACTTCTATTTAAGTCCTTTATGTTTTGGGGACCCTAATCTCATCTGGGGATGACATCCAGTAGCACCACTAGGTGCTACTGCAATACAACTAATTAATGTTATTTTTACTACTCATAATAACAGCAGTGTTTACTTTTAGCATGTTGTCGCTCTTGCCAACATATGTTTTTATATTCTTTAATTTTCTTGTTCTTTGCAGCACGAATGCTTAGAGGGATCCTAATTAACTGCTCAACAATGACGCATTCTCATTTAGTTTTTCTCTCAAACTTATTTATTAGGCTTTGTTTATCAGTGGGAGAGTTTCTAGCACTGAGACTGCCAGGATTTACTCTAAGCCTCTTAGTCTGGTGTTTCCATGGCCCTGGCTCTCTGTGTAGGAGAGGCTAAGAAAACCATACATACAGGTTTTGGCCCCCTTTATTTCAAGTAATCTAGAGCAGATGTTTTTTTTTTCTTTTGGGGGGATGGGGAGAAAGGCACCTGATTATTAAATATGCTGAGGAAAATGCTGATTTTTGGCCAGGGCTGGTGGAGCACTAGTGGAGATTTTTTTTTTTTGTTTGTCTGAGACTGCATAACTGGATTTTGACATATTTTGGGGGCATTTCTCTGAACCAATGAATTCCCATGAGTAACAACAGGAACACCTTTGTCTGGTTTCTCCAGTAAAGGCTTCCCCGGAGACCTACAGCCAAAGCAAGCCAGAAAATGTAGGAAGGCATTTGCTCTGTGGCTGCCCCCCAGGCCCCTGGTCCCCCTCCAGTGCTCAGACCTCAGACCTGCATAAGACAGCCTCTTCCGTCCTGCGCCTGCAAGGAAAGGGATTGTTCCCGGCCTCCCTCCTGGTTACAGCCATCAAGTGCTCGGGGTTTTCTTTTTTCTTTTTCAGAAAGTACATTAGCTTCTTTCCTTCTCTTTTTCTCCCTTTCTTTTCCTCTTTCTGCCTGCCTTCTTTCCTCCCTTCCTCCTTTCTTTTTCTCCCTCTCTCTTCTAATTTTTCTAACAGGTGAGGTCTCCCCTTGCTAACTTCCCACCTAATTAGAGTGGTGAGAATTAGCTGCAATCACCCTGGCTTTAGTCCTGGCAAGAGTGTTAGAGAATTGGCCCACTTTTCAAGGTGCCAAATTGGAGGCTGAATCCAGGTGTGGTCGGAGGCAAGGGGATTATTTTCCTCCCATGGGGTACAAACAAAGGCCTGCGCTAGGGTTAGATGGGATGGGGACAATGTTGCCTGCAGGAGGGCTAAACACTGCTCCTGACATTTGAGCCCTCACCACCCCACAGCACTAGGCTGTGTCATGGGTTTCGCAGCCCGAGGAGCGGTATTGTAGGGGCTGCGGCGAGGGAGTGCTCTGCATCCTGCAGTAAGGAGAGAAAGTGTTGCATCCCTTCAGTTCTCACCAAAGTACAAGGTCCGGATGAGCAGAACATGCATTTGTGAAAATATGCGTGATACAGCAATCTGCTGCTGCGGGGCACAGGACCCAGTCTTCAACTCCTAAGCTGCCAGGAAGATCCACAGAAGATTCTCTGCACCCTGAGCCTCCTCCTTCAGGGATGCACCCATAGCTCGTAGTCGTTGACCCTAACATATTCATTGCATGCTGCCACCACCAGCCTCCTTTAACACCGGGGGCCTGATCCTTCCCTCACACCCAGTGGTGTAAATCACCATCAGGGACCATGAGAGGAAGGGTTCCCTCTCCCGGCAGACCAAGCTAGGTTCTCTTAATTCAAACAACTTAGATGAGAAGGGCAGCTTGCAAGACCGTGCAGTGTCCAGGAGGGACCAACACCAACATGAACGGATCGTGACGCCAGCGCTGTGGTGTTTGGTGCTGCAGAAGGATGCGTAACTGATGAAAGACACAAGACAGCTTTAAGGACAGGAGTATCTAGGAGAACGATTGAGAAACCCGACAGTTCACATCATCTTTTCTGTTTGAAACAGCCTGCCACGGGCAACGGGGGCAGTCCCACCAGTGGAGACACGCAACAGAGGATTGTCAAGGGTTGGCCAGAAAGTGGGGTGTGAGAGCCGGTGGCAGTCTTATGCCTGCGGGGACATGGCACAGAGGCCCGAGGGTGTTGGAGCCCACTGTGCAAACCTGCACACCTGTGTGGTTGATCAGGCGCCGAGCCTTAAGCCAGAAACTCCTCAGCTCTTCTCGCAGACTCAACAACGTGGGGCAAATTATGTAAGAAACTTCTTCCTGTCCAGTTAATATGGTTACTCATGTAACTCGGGAGGCTCTCTGAGAACTGGCCGGTTAGTGTTGATGCAGTATTTTCCAGAGGAGGGCTCTGCATCCACACTTGGTGTTGCAGTGGGCCTTAGATGTGCCCTTTTTTCAGGCTAGCACTTCCTTTCCTTAGGGTGGAGAATCCTAAACGTTTGGCAGGTCCCAAGGAGAGTGTGGGTACCGTCTCGGTAGTGCGCAGGAGTTCGCATAAAAGGACAAGTGAAGTAGCTGGTGACAGCAAACACCTTCTTACTCAAGACCTTTCACGTGAGGGCCTGGTGGGTTTGGGAAACAAAACCACAGCATGTGCATGCCGGTTTTCCATACTCACCAGCAGCATCACAACTCCTGTTGTGCTCGAAAGCCTTTAAGTTATCCAGCTATCTAAGCACCAGTGAACAACAGGAAAGTAAAACAAATCATGCTTCATCTGATGGAATAAAGCTTGCTAGTTGACTGAAAAGTCAGAAGGGGCAGGTCAGTGTGGACAACCTCACTTCTATTATCCTATCAAAAGGAGAAGATGCAACTTTTCTCCCTACCCTCAAAGAGTACAAGCATGACTGAGGAGGCAGCAAAGTGAGAACCTCTGAGAACATCTGTATGTTGCTGATTTTACTTCAGAAAAAAATATGTCTCTTGTTCTTTGAGTAGGGCTATAGCACAACATCTTGCAAATTGGTCTTGCCTGTGCACCACCATCCTGCATTCCTAGAAACCACTCTTTTATCTCCTCCTGTTGATGCAGAGCAGAAGAGCATGTAGTCCTTGAGGAATGCATGGGGCTGGGAAACAGAGGTGGATCAAACTATCAGAACTATAACCAGGAAGAAAAAGGAGGAGAAATGTAGCACCTGACGCTTTTCTGCTCTGATCTTTCTTGGGCGCTGACAAGACCCTAGAAAACTGAATAGTGATATCATGCATGTCAGACCATGGCCTGGACTTGGGAGCTTCAGACCTTCCTAGATCCTTCAGAAAAAAAAGAGAAAAGCAGCTGTTTTTTAATGTTGGAAGGACAGAAACATCAAACACCATTTTTATGTTTGCTGTGTTTTACTTTCCTTGGTGCAATAAAACTAACTAGTGAAATTTCAGAAAGGACAGGTCTGTGTGGAACGCCCCACTTTAATTATCCTACAGAGGACAGAGAGTATACACTCTCTTCACTGCCACGCATCTTTTATTGTTATTTCTCTGGGGCGGGCTATATATGAGATAGTAACAAACAACCCTTGTCCTTCCCTCCAGACCCTCCAAATTTGGCTATGCTTTGCAGTTCATCTTTGCAATGAAGCTCCACCACCACTATAGTTCTTTAAAAGGGTCATAGGGAATCACAGCAAAGTGGTATACAAAGGTAAAGATGTCAAGTGAGTTATGTCAACAGAAAAAGAACTACACAGTAGGTCAAGGTTTGGGCAACAGCAGGGATATTTTTGTTAAGATAATGTTACTCACAGTGGTGGTGGCTTCCTTTGTAATACATAGCTGCCCAGAGAGAATTGCCTCTATTCTCATGGAGTCAGAGGGCCATATAGGAAGGTCCTATGGGGTCTAAATGAGATAGACACTGCAATTGCTTGTACAAATAAACTTTTACTATATAAGCAGCATGAATGGGCCCTGGTGTAATGCTTTCTAATGGTTCGCATTTTCAGGTTGGTTTTAAGACAATTATCAGAGCAGCTTTTAAGAGCTAAATGGAGGTTTGTGCAGTTGTGTTTTCCTTTAGGAAGGGTAATTACCTTCCACTGCACCAGAACAGGGCAGAGGTTTCTGAGTTACATCCCAGTTAAACTAGCAGAGAAAAATGACAGATCCAGCAGAGGAGAATTTGCAGGTGACTGGTTATGTCTATATTGCACACAAACTCAAGCCCACCCTGGGATGATATATGTTCAAACGCAGGCTAGAAGCAACCTTGAGGGAATGCTAAGAGAGAAGGTTCATCCTGATGGTACCGCTTAGCACCGGTCTGTGGCATGGAAGAACTGGCTCATCGCCTTCCACGTGTCCCATCTAAGCAGGCAGCAACACAACCTGTGCATCAGGTCCTGAAGTTACCCACTGGAAGGTTTGGATTTATAAGCAGCCTACACTTAGGCTACTCCTCCCTGCAAAAGAAAACTCATATAGGCCAAGACCGGACACTTGCAGCCAAACCATAGGACTTTTACTGGCCGTAATACAGATGGCCAGAGCCGGGGCAGGAAGCACAAATAGCTAGAGTGTGTTCCTTGGCTTAGCATGCTGAGGTCTACATAGATGCAGCCACGTTGTGCCTGAGCTCTCATCCAGCTTGTGGCTTAAAGTACTACAGACATCCCTCATGGCAGCACAAGTGTTTTGAACTATTACTGCAGGACTACCTGCCTTTGGAAGTCAGCTTTTAAAAGAAATCTGGGAATATACCAGTGACTCTGCTTCAAGCATAAAAGATGCATTGCAGAGCACCACATTGCTACATCAATAATTTTAAAATGTTTACAGTGAAGTTTCTTTCCTCATTTGAAAGAGCTTTTTCAACACTTTGGGAAAAGCTGTCCTCCAGCTCACAGATTTCTGAATATTCTGATTTCTCTCCATGTTCCCTACACAGAAAATGTGCTCAGATCTGCCATTAAGTATTAATTTTATTGTTCTTTCTATGCTGTGAAAAGGTAAGAAATCAGCAAAGGGGATTATTAACAACAATTTAGATGTGGAGCTTTTATGTGTATGAGGCTTTTTTAAAATCCTTTTTTTTCCCCAGTTCTGGTACATATGGATTCATTTTAAGCCATAACCATCCTATAGTTCATGAAATGTGCATTACGTCGCCTTGTAGATAGAAGTCAGCAGGAACAAGGCTACTGGAACGGATGAATAAACAAATTATTGTTAAGGCTACACACATTAGCCTCTAAATAGCAGTTGGGAAATGTGCAGTGCTTCTGCAACTCAAATATCTGTTTGTACAATGATCTGAACTGTTCATGCAAGTGTTCATTTCGACTTGACCCTGTTTGGCGCAGGTGGGAAGTGCTGTGCGTTGGAGTACCAGGTAAAATGGATGGCGGCTCTGGGACAGGGAAATCTCATCCAGCAGCAAGAAGAGCATGGCTGTATGGCCACAAAATGCCTCCTGCCTGCTGGCAAGAGTGGTCACCCAGGGAGAACACATTCCTAATCACCTCATTAGCATGAGGTAGATTGCTCTGAAGGCAAAACCATACGTCACGTACAATCATACCCCACCTTTACGCTGTGCTCTTGAGCCCAGGCAAGCAAACATGCCGAAAGCCTGAGACTTCCCAGCACTCAGTGTGCCCTGCTACGCCTTCAGTTTTTACCTTTCCTGGTGACTGCACACATGCGGCGCGGTCTCACAGATGCACTGCAGTACAAGTAGGGGCTCCCCAATGTACGCTGTTTTGCGGTCTGCAGGTTCCTGTGCCTGTGACTATTGGGCACAGGGAAGTTTCAAAATTGTACGGATTATATTCACTCTGAAGAAGTTTTTAAGCCACTCAGTCTTACCTGCACTCCTTGCCACACTGGTCTCACTCCTCTGCAAGGTCTGCCTTCTGCTTATCTGACTGCTGGCATGCTGTCTCACCGATCTTCACACCTGCTAGGATTACGTGCTGTCCCTCTTCTGTGATGAACATAACTGGAACTGTTTTGTTCTTACTACCAATTTTTTTGAGCACAAGTAGGGCCGTCTGAATGCCATGCCCCAAGAGAGGATGTGCCCTCCCCGTGCTGTTAAGCAGCCACTACTCAGTCTTTCAGGCCTCAGAGGCAAGGCTCCAACCCTCCCTGCCCTGGCATGGAGGAGCAGGATGGGATGCTGCCCATGCTTTGCAGTCATTATTGCTGTAATGGGGCCTTACAACAAAGAAAAGAGCAGGCCGAAAGTGATCTGAAATGGGCTGGGGTTCAGCAGTAGGCATCCTTTTCACCGATCATTGTTTGGCAGCAATTTCTACCCGGTAGCAATATTCCTCTGCTTTGCTCGCAGCTGAAAATAACTGTCAAAGTGCTTCGAAAGGGCTGCCTTTTAACTGAGCTGAACACCTTCCCAAATGATTGTCATGGTGAGTATCTCGCCCTCGGATAAGGAGAATTCGGTCTCTTCCCTCCCATTTCTTTTCTCTGCAGTGTATAAACCACTGCAATATATGGCTCATTGTTTCTGTGCTCTCCCATGCCCTTTATTTCCATAATGGACTCTTTGCCCACGTGTTTGCTAATATTTCTACCTCACTACATAAGCTGGCAGATGCCCAGAGTGTTGGTGCCTGTGACGTGATTCGTTTTTGCTCCCCATGCAGTTATCTGGCAGTACCTTGCCTGCAGGGTGGGCGCGGAAAAGCACAGATGCCCCTAACCTGGCACAAGCTGTTGTAGCGTCGTGACAAAAACACCTGCCCTTTCTGTAGTAATCTGCTGAGCTGCTGGTGTTCCCTGTACTCAGAACGGAAGGTTAAATCGCCACTTTGCTTCCTGTTGTGTCATCGTTTTAACTGTTTGCATCAATTATTGGATATGCTTACACAGTATTAATGCCTTTGCTGTGATTCACATTGACCTTTAGAAACTAATGCTGCAAAATGCTTTCAGTGTGGTCCTCATCCCTAAAGCTTCTGGTAGCAAAGTAACTGACTGCAGACTCATGGAAGTATCTGTCTCAAAAAATGGCCCAAGCCATTTTTGTAGATTTCTGACGAGATAGCAAAGAGTTAATCTAGAGCCACTGCTGCTAAGCGACCCCCCCAACCCCTGAAAAGCAGCATAGCGGTAGAAACAGTAAACCAGTATGAAGTTATAGGAACAATCATCCATGCTTGCTCCAAAGAAATAAACAGCCTTTTTCTAATGTAGAAATATGACAAAGTTCTACATATTTTCCTCAGTGCTCTTACCCATCCCTTGAAAATGAAGAGCTTGCTGCTAAAATGCATTAGAGGAGGGAAGATGACAAATTAAAATACTTCTCATACATCATAGGTCCCTGTCTATATTTCAGTACTTCTGTTGAAAAATCCAGTCCTGATACCATCCGTCAGAAAGAACAGTAACCCCTTCAGGGAATTTCAAATGCTATCTGATGATGTAAAAAATGCAGTTCCCGGGGTATGCCAACATCTAGCATAAAAATAAAGTCTGACGGATGGATGAAGGTCTGCTGTGTAAGAACCGTCATTGAGTGAGACTTGCGTTATAAATGCAATTCTGCCTGCTGTGGAGTCTTTCTATGTGTGTTACTTCACTTCTTTGCCTCAGTTTCCCGACGGGGGAAAAGGGAAACCGTTTCCTATTGTATCAACCCTATTTGAGTAATGTTGAACATGCAGAGTACTATCCTGTTTAAGGGCTAACTATCGTTATTATGAATTAAAACATAAATACTTACTCCGAAAATACTGTTTTAATGTACTTTCTTTACTGTTTGCTTTTCAAACCTCTTTAGAAATGAAAGGTTTCAGAAAATGAAACCTCTTTTCACAATGAAAAACTCATTTTTTAGATTTGCTTCCCAGAGGACACAAGTCTAGAGCTAAGGCTAAAAACTGTGGCTACTGTCTTCTCATTCGGAGTAACTCGGAGGCTGATGTGGTTTGTGATAGCGACTTATGCTTTAAGGACTCTGATCCACACCCAAGGAACTCAAGGAGCTTCTGGCTGGATTCAAATGCTAATCTCTCAAAGGTTTTGCAATTTATTTTTTAATGGTCTACCTCTGAGACATTCATCTGACACTTTGACTATTATGTTACCTGGATTAAAAAAGATGCTAATAAGAGTATTAGCCAGGTTCTTACACACAGAAAGCTTTTGCAATTACAATACCTCCTGAGTCACTCATTCAGGATCCTGGGAAAAATAGAGTATTTTTGCTTTCCAGATCCTTTTTTTTTTTTTTTTAAACCTCAAGAAGTGCTTAAAGTTCCTTGTTAAGAGATTTGAAAAATGTATAGTCCTTGTAAATTAAATACTACAAGTTCTTAGATGAGTGATCCCTAAACATTTATTATTCACACTAATACGATTTAATTCTAACTCACTGTAAGATTTATAGAAATTAAAAGACTTCATATGCATAAGGGTGATGAAAATATAATCTAGTTCATGAAATCTTTATAGGCAACTTTATATTTCAGCAGTATAGTTATCCCTGGCGCGCTCCGGGCTTCAGGAATGTGCCACCTTGGGGGCTGCGCCCTGAGCCTGCGCCAAGCCGAGAGTAGGTTCAGCTCCCGGCAGCCTGCGTGCCGAGGGGTCTCCCACCGAGCCCCACTGCGCCAGTGAGACGGCTGTGCGTTTCTGGGTGCTGGTGCGACCTTTTTAAAGCCGTAAATGCTTCAGGCTTTGCTCCCGTGCCTATGCCATCTCGACACAGCAAGGGACCGCAAATGAACTTGGGACTGGGGCAATTTCCTTACAAAGAGAGGAAGCTGCTGGAGGGAAGAATGTGACCTCGCAACGCCAGAGCTCGCTTCCCCACCTGCAAATGGACTGCAGCGGCTGCTTCCTCGTGCAGGGATTTGAGAGGCACGGTTCGAAGACGAAATTTCTGTTATAATTATGTAGCTGCATTCCTCTCGGCTGGAGTCCTAAGAAATTAGCAGTTTCTCTACCTTAGATAGCATGTACGCTATTTAGGACAGTGAATCGGTACCATTGGCATTTAATTGTTACCCGTGAGTTGTGAGGCCACTGTTGAAATAGAAATGGGAGGAGTTCCTTCTAAATTCATTTTCTTTTTTAACTATCAAAGCCACTCCACACAAAGCTGCAGCAACTTCAGCAACTGTCTTGGTTGCACACCAAGGATTTCACTGAGAACATGTTAGAGGGAATCAGAAAGCAGAGAAAAGGTCACAAATAAGCACCTTAGGAACAATGAAAGCTTTTCTCCATGTAGCAGTGGGAGAGTTGCTAGAAAAACTGAAAAGGTATTAATCAGAAGTGGCTATAAATCCTCTGGAGTTTTGCTCTTATAAAACTCCTCAGAGAAAGTCTTGAAGGAAATGCAGGTCAAAGCCCAAAAAAGCTCTTGATCAGAGATTGCTGGAGGAAAATCTTCCCAGATGCCATTTAATAGGCAGCAATCACCCCAGGAGTGGGAAAGCCAAGTACGCTTGAAACATGGTTGCAGTTCCTAATAGGCCTTGTCACACTTAAGGCACTGCAAGCTCCATCCAACGAACAGCTGAAGCTGGCTGGCGATTCATAAAGCCAACAGTTTAAAGTTTATTATGATGAAAGCACTTAATGACAGCCATCGCTAGGGGCCCATCATTTATAAAGCTGTGCTGAGTATTAGACATGTAGCATGACCACCAATTTTATGTCACAATTGCTACCATAAAATGACCTTTGGTGATTTTTACTGCATGTGGTGGACAGCTCTTCTTTTACATTAGTGCTCTGTGGCTTTTCTTTGCAGACTATTATGCTGTCTAAAGCTTATTTGGCACTGTCGTGAGTCTCAACCCTTGTTATTACCCCGAAGGCCTGTCTAAAGGAAAACTCTCATGTTCTATTATAGCACTCCAATAATTTACAGATCTTACCATCCTTGGTTAGTGTCATAATTTAGTGCAGATATTCCTTCATTGTTACCACGTTTAATAAAATCCCTCTGTTTCTACAGACCATACTAAATTTCCTATCCAGGCCACTAAAATACATATGCTTATGGAGACATGGATAACGGGTTTTAATTTTTTGTTGTCAATTGAAAAGAACAGTAAGCGAAAGCAGTGAACAGCAGTTAACCTGGGAGAAATCTCCGTAAAGCCTTAGGTATAAATGCCAGACATTGCACAAACACCAGACGTAATTTCAGTGCATAATGCACAAACATACATTTGCATGTGAACAATATTACTTAATTACCTTTCAATTTTTAGACCTACTTTGTATACTTAGGAAGTGTTTGAATATACCAGCACTTTACTGTCCTGATGTAAAGCATTACCAGTAAAGTGGTCTGTCCATGCTACAACACCTTTAAATTGTATATATAATTTTATAAATGATATAAAATCTGTTTCTAGTCCATGAAAAAACACACTAGCATCGCACACTGCAATCTTGAAAGGATTTAAAATATGTGATTTCTGCTGGTACCTACTGTATTGGGTTTTATATAAAGCTTTTTTCAATAAGGTAAATTGTTACATGACAAACTCATCTTCCACCATTATCATCTGCTGTTTGTGTTTAACAACAGGAGTCCTGCTCTAACAAAACTGTTGTAATGGCTGTACAAATTACTCAGCTGAAAGCTTTTCACCAAACCAAACAGTATTAATCAGCAGTTCTTATGAAGGTGCTAATTAAAAACAATTTTCTTCCTCAGTTTGCAATACTAAGCCATCTTCATTTGCACAGTTTCCAATATACAGCTACTGTATACACTCACACTTCAGGGCCTCTATTAACTATTGAATCTCCTATTACCTATTTTATTACATTCCTGTCTCCCAAGTTTAGAAGCTTGTTGACATTTTAGAAGTCACAGCATGATATGTTTAATCATTTTAGAAGTCCATTAATTGAAGTCAGAGTCGGGGAAAAAATAACAGGTCTTTTAGCACGCAGGCTCTGGCAGGGCACAACACAGGCTGAACGTTCAAATCCTTTTCTGCTAGCGTAACCCATCACCCAGGGGCAACAGTTTACGACTGAAGGGGGACGGTGCCTAATGCAGAGAACCATTTTTTTTTTTGCTTGTTTTTAATAAGCAATCTTCTACAAGTGACACTGTGTTGGTTATCTGCAGGGAAATGCATCCAAAATAAAAGCTACTTTCTGTTATTGGAGGCCTATCGCTCCTCCGCTGTCGTCAGCCACGACAGCTCTTTGTTTTGGGGGCTTGGCATCTGTTGAGTTTAACCCAGATTCGAGGGTCAAGATGTTTCTTCTCAGGCTGTGGAATGCCATCTGGACTACTGCTCCATGCATCTTCCCTCTACTTTCCACACACTTTACACACGAGAAGACAATGAAGATCCAATGCCGCTGCTGGACAGGGATGGAAAACATCCAGCTTTTACCCAGCCACAACAATATGCTGGGCTTTTTGGCAGCAAGCCAGCTGCTGACTAAGCAAGGAGCCTTAATAGGCTAAACCCTTTAAAAATGGGAAAGAAAAGTTAGGTTCGTTACATTCAGCTGTTTGAACAGAGTCCACAGGTCAGAGAGGGAGACAGATCTTGCAGACGAGATGCTGCACTTAGTCTCACAAAATCTGGGGTCAGTTCTAGACCATACTGGCTGCTTTCTAAATGGCTACAGGCAGATGAGACAGCAATACTGTCTGTGCCTCAGGTTCCCTCGTATGGGGAATGGGCATGATTTGGGGGGGTCCCCCCTTTTACTTAAACATTCAGCTGAAAATTCACTAAGGCAGGTATTGGCTATCTTTTAGCTTTATGGGGTTTCACTCATTTTGGCTGGGTTAAGTGCGGTTGCAGTGTAGATAATATTGAAAACCAGCTTTTAAAATCATCTTTCAAAAGATGCTGGTGTGCTTACAACCAATGTTAGGCTACCGATTTGTGACAGCGAAGGCATGACAAACCATCTTAATCAGACTCAGGAGAATCTAAAACGTGACTAAAAAGATAGAAAGCAACAAAATTGTCTCTTTCTGAGGAAACAACACGGGATGACCACGCTGTGCAGAAAACGTTCTGGATATAACCGCTGGTGCACGCTGTCCTAGGACCTTCCACCAGCATCTCAAAACATTTCACAAGAGTTAAAGGAATTTGCAGTTTGACATCACTTTCATTCCCTGACTTAAAGAAGAAAACCACGCATAAAGAAATCCAGGCTAAACTATGCATTCATAATTTGCCCTGTGAAAAGACAGGGACCTGGTTACTTCGCCTCTTGCGTTAGGGAGAGCGGGTGAAAGACGGTAATAAAATGCTGCTCTGTTTGACTTGCAATGTGTTGCTGCCTCTTCCCCCTGCCATATCAGCTGTGCCACCTGCCATATCAAGAGGTGGATCAAAAGCTCCACCCTCTGCATCCTCTTTTGTTCAGGGAACAGGGAAGGAGAGTTGTAATGGAGATATAACGCCTGATAAACCGTATGCAGCCAGGCTCAAGATGTAAGGATGCTTTTCATGGGGGGAACAATTTTAATCCCGCTTCCCTCCTCACACAAAGGTGTAGCCATTAAGCCACAGGCAAAATGTGAATGACTTGTCTAATAAGGATTTTGCAGCCGGGCTGGTACCTGGGGTAGTAAGTTCTCCTGCCTCATCTCACATTCTTAAGACATTTTTCATTTCAAATCAAACTTATTTCCCAAATGGAAAGATTTGTCCCATTGTTCCAGAATGCTATCAGATAGGACTAGTTTGTAATTTTTAAGAAAGCCTTTGCCAGATCTCACAGCAGGAAATGGAATGTTTTTTTCTTGGTCTTTCATATTCTGAAGATCACAACTCACTGCCAGTGGCAACAGCTGCGTTAGGGCTGCGCGCAGGGGAATGGATGTCCACGAGAAGATCATTCTCTCTGCCATTTTCCTCTGAGAAAGGAGGAAGACACAACGATGCTCTAAAAACTACCAACATACGTGAAGGAAAACTTGCATCAGCCTAACATTTCCATTCTCGGTGAAGAGAGCATAGCTCTTGCACGCTGTCATTCATCTTCAAAGTGCTTTGCAAACACAAAGTAATTAAGCGCAATATTCCGTTCCAGAACACAGCAAACTATATCATTAAAAATATCCCAAGTATCAGAGACTAGTTAAAGCACATCACATGAAAGGCTCTGATACATTTTATAAGCATGATTTGATAAACTGCCTAACTTTTTCTTAGCAAAGATATTTGATGTATTAATAAACACTGTATTTTTATTAAAATTTCAGAGCTCCAAAACAATTCATCAAGTCCCTACTAGCACAAGGGACTCTGAGAGATGTCTCTAAAAAAGAGCACTTTTACTGCCTCATATACAGTAAGTCCTACATCTGTGACTTTTCAATACCCATTTTAAAACAAAAAAATCAAGAAGAGGGCTTGCTTATGTACCTCTAAAAATATCTACACGGACCAAACCTGCAAGCACTTATGTAGATGAGTAACTTTACTGCCTGTGGAGCTCCAATGTGAGTTTGCAGGATGAAGCCTAAATGCATCTTTGGTAAACAAGCCATCAATTACACACTTTAGGGATGGCAGCACCTGTGCAAAGCCTTCAACTCAAACGACAGACACTAAAGAAATAAAAAGCAATTATCAGCTACTAATTTGAGTAAAACTCTTTTCTTCTTAGAGCTAAAACCACAGTTTTCAGTGACACTGGTTCTATTTTTGGCAACTAACAATCTTTATTAGATTACTGTAGAGCAGACATTCAAGCCCTCTCAAAAATAAAAGGTTCACAAATTTTAATATTTCACTATTTTTCACACTCCTTTGTTGATTATAAAGATTTCCTTGTACATGTTTTTAGAGAAAACAAGGCACTGCCGTGTGGGACAAACAAAACTAATGAAACTAAAGCCACCTTCACAGCAATTTTAAATTATTCCTAAATGCTTCTGATTTCTTCCTAGACAAGTCTCTTCCAACAAGAGTTTGAATATGAAACTCATACCAGCTATAGGGGAGACATACTACTCAGTTCTAGGATAAATGGTTGGTTTGCATTGCCCCTGGTCTTTATCTAACACTGAGAACAGGCTGCTTTTTATCAAAAGAGGAATAAATTGCTGTTATTGTGATGTTAGCCCATCACTTGGCATTGCAATTCAAGTTTTTGTGAGAAAGAAATCTATGATCTAACTGCGACTTGACCTATGCCTTCTGAGATCCATCTAGGTGCTCTAATGGAGCATAAAAAGTATTGAATACAAGGACATGCAAACTGGCAGTGAAGAAATTTGTTTGAGAAGAAGAGCGAAGAGAACGGGACTTTCACGAGCTTGTGGTTTACATGCTGCCTAATTTGTTAAATATGGAGGAATGCTTATTGCCGAACTGCAGTTCTTTAATTAATGTATTTCAGCATGATCCTCTACACTTCCTTGCATCTAGTACCTCCCTCTCTCAGTCATGCCCTCTGCCTCTCTCTCTTTTTTCATATTTTTTAAAGTGTTGTGGTTTAAGAGACTGTACAGGATTCTTTAGTGATCCAGACTGTTTTTCTGAGAAGTCATTAAAATGGTCTATTAAATTGTTAAGAAAATAAGAAATTGCTCCTGTTTCTTTGTAGGATTTTTGTCTTTCCCAGTACAAGAAAAGTCACATTAAATGTTTATCAAATACTTGGGCCACAATATATCACAATATAAACCAATTCAAGAGAGATAGTTTGATTACACGACAAAATCCTTTAGTTTTTATAGTGTTTCTCAGGATTTATCAGAAAGGATGTATTTTTTTAAAAGCAATTTCTAGGATAGTAGCATTTAGATTTTAGTCCTGATAAAGGCTCACTTTCCATTCATAGTCAGAACCTAAATGTGCTCTTCTTGTACCTAAACAGATAATAAGCACTCAGCACACTCCCCCTTCTTGACACAACACACTGAGACTAATCACACATAATTGGAGAGGAGGAGCAGAGGGGCTGGGCAGGCTATTGTGTCCAAAGGACAAATGGTCAGTTTATGAGGCTTTTGTCTGATGCATAATTTCTTGTACATCTACAGAAGGAAAAGTCCTGCTGGAAAAAAACATATATACACACATATATAAAAAAAGCCTTCAACACTGAAGTGAATGAGGACATTTCAATCATGGATAGAAAAATCAAGAGAGGCATTTAAAAAAAAAAAAAGGCAAAAAAATCTGAGCATTCAATAGGTGCACTTTTAAAAGATCTTAAGACAACTATTTCCTTCCTAATTAAATGTGAATGCATTTACTACTTTACAACNAAAGTACACGCAAGTTTAAAGGCACAAAAGAGAAGGAAGCCAGCTTTACACCTTTGTTAATGCATACATGTGAAGCCTGATGGGTTTTAGGCTGGAATATAATTGGAAAAATAAGTTCTAAAATGATACAAAAAAGATGTCTCAATGTTTACACACTGTGAAATATGCCACGGTATCTTCCTCAGCATTTAGATTAGAAATATTTCTCTAATGATGACTCAGGAACAAAAAGGGGGGAACTGAACCCTCCCCACTCCCTACCCATCCACATACATGGATTAATTTTCAGT
>WAAD01011806.1:0-73345 GCA_013389945.1 Fregata magnificens
TGCTCTGGTTGGCCTGGCTTATTCCCCCGTTGGATCTGATGGCATTAGCATTGCCACTTTGGACCCTGCATATCAGCAAGTGCTTCACCCAACTGGCTTCTACACAGCCTTTGTTAGGCTTGAACTAAGCCCCTCTCTTCTGCTCTATTACAAGCATCTGAGCTGAGGTTGGGTCTGACCAGCTGTGTGGGACCCATCACAAAGTCATCTGTGACCAGCTTGGGCAAGGCTCACAGAAGGAGCACGAGCAATTGAAGCGAAATAATTCAAGGAATTGAAGCTGGTTGTATTCCCTGCCTAGGTCCAGTGTCTTAATTCAAGACCAAACTTATTCTGGAGCAGTTACTTTATGCTGCAGTATTCCAGCTGATCAGCACTTTGGCTAATGAAACTCTTGCAACTATTCTGCTCAGGACAAAGACGTCTGATGGAAGCCACAGACTGTTGGAAAAACTGCACGTTGGTGTGTATTATTTGGGGAAACGTGTAAATGTAGGTATCATCTGGTCCCCCTGCCTGTGCTTTCTGTGCTGCTTCTGATTCATTTGGGCCAGCTTTACTGTCAGGGTGGTAGAGGGAAGGGGAAAAATCAATTTATAACTGCCAGTGCTGCGGTGCCAATAGTGCTTCTGGGCAGAAGCGTCTTTTCTGGCCCATCTTGTGCATCAGCTGAACTGCCAGCAAAGTCTGGGTAGCAGCGTCTTGGGATCTTGTTGAGGACAGGTCTATAAACATGGAAGAGCAAGGCTTTTCTTTTTTCCTCTTTAAGCTATTTTGCACTTCAGTGCTGGAGGATCACCTGGTTTTGCTCTTGGAAAGGGGGTGAATTTGATGTCAGATTGATTGATATTAATCAGTTTGGCCCCATGTTCTTTTTCTGACTTTCTCCCACACTTTGCAAGAAAAAACAGTTTGATGGAAAGATTTGAATCTTTCTCTCTGATACCGAAGCAGACTGCGCTGTGTTGCAAAAGCCAACAAAGTAGGCTTAAAGATCAATTTAAAAACTACAGAAAGGGGTCTTTGGACAGCCAGATAATATTGGCTAGGAAATGGACAGTAGTGTCTTGGATGGAACAAATGAAGATTCAGCTGTTTTTAATAGCAGTGCAGCATGTTCTATCTTTCCAGACTTGTTTGATTTAAATTAACGGTAGTTTAACTAGTGTTAAATTGCCCTTAAAAGCAGAAGAACATTTTGTATGTAATCAGATGGAGGAAGGGGAGGAAGCTTCCCACCTTTCTTTTTTTTTTCCTATGGAGAAGATGCATTTTCTGTGCTTGAATTTAATTCCTGGCAGGAGGTCTGGTCTGATGAATTAGCAGAGAAACGTCAGCTCCTACTGAGTGTTTGAGATACTGGTGTCATTCACTGAGCAGAGATGCTGAGGCAGTGACAGGTAACGGGATGGCTGGTACCCGCAGTTTTGTTACGCAGCAGGGGTTGCGGTGCCTTGCTCCAGCGGACGTTGGAAGCATTGTGCACCGCAGCTGGGAGAAATTAACTGTGCAGTGCTATGGTTAGCTGAGTTACAATATCTGCCCTGGACGTCCAAGTGTGTTTAAGAAGCAGAGAGGATTCTTCCCTGATGGGCACAGCTGTAAACCACAGCAGCCCTTTCTCAGGTCTGAGTTTACTTTGGGGCATATTTCTATTCAGTTGTAGCGAGCTTGCTGAAGAGCAGTGCTGTGCCATGATGAGTGCTGTGCAAGCATGCGCAGTGCTTACCTTCATAAGCCCGTAAACTGAACAGATACACGGTGAGACAGGGGTTAAAAATATATAAAAAATGGGATGTGAAGTGACAGCTAAGCTGGCTGTCTTGCTCACATTGCTGAACTGATAAAAATTTACTTATTCCTTTGGCTAGTGTGGGGCTGCATTAGTTTCCTGCTAGTTTAGCAAACTATACTGATTCTCAAAGGAGTCAAAAAAGTATTTGGTGGGGGAAGCAGGTGTGGGACTGCATCTTTTGGCAGCGATCAGCTGGGGCTCAGTTGTGATATGAAGGCCTTGGAAAGTGAGGTTTTTCTGATTGCCCTACACACTCGTGCACTTCACATTCCCCTGAGGGGGTATCATTCTCTCTGTGGGGTTTGTACTGGGTGCTAGTGGCAGCCTGACCAGGGAGATGGTTCTTCCCTGCTCTGCTGGAAGGGTCAGCTTTGAACAGCTGGTGCCAGGGGAAACCTCGATCAGCTATAGTTTGGGTCCAGTTGGAATTCATGGTCTGTAGCAAAATTTAACTTTTTTTCTTCAGCATAAAAGATCTGGAAGAACATTTAAAAAAAAAATTGGGGGTCTTTTAATTGAATTAAATATTAATATGATAATGCAATCAATGCCGTATTGATTGCATTAGCCACAATAATGTTTAATTCAATAAGTCTGCAGTGCTGGATCTTTTTCTGCCCCTGTGTTTATTTTATGTTGTGCAGCAACGTAATGCCCATATGCTCTGCTCTCCTGTGTCCCCTAGGCTTGTTCTAGGAGACCAGGGGATGACAGCATGGGGAGAGAGCAAAGGAGCCAGGCTGCACTGTGGGTTAAACTCCTTCATGTGCCCTTAGATTGACTGTATAAAGTTAGGGTCACCTGCACGGCTGATGTAACCTGGATTCAAAACAGCTACTTGTAGTGGCGTGCATAGTTTTTAAAGCCCACACACAAACAATATTGCTATTAATGTAAATATTGCCCGTGACCCCCATGTGCTTTGCTTCTGGAGCCTGGGCCTGACGCAATGCTTCATTCCTGGTCTCAGCAGTTGAGTGCCAGCAGCTGCGTGTGTCAAAATGGGAAGATTTTCTACCCTGAGCTCTCTTAACGTGCTTCTGAAGAGGTGCCAGGTTCTGGTTTTAAACTCAGCCAAGCCTGAATGGTTTTATTTGTGGTTGTAGGCTGAAGGTTTTTATTAAATTAAAATTCACAGTTTTGTTTAACTGAAAAATTGGAGGCAGATGTTCTCCCCAGCTCAGTCCATGCACAGTACAAGTTTTCTGGTCGCTGGTTTTTGCGTGCTGTGTACCTGTTGAACAAGGCGTGGTAAAAACCTCCGGGAACAGCCTGGAATAAGCATTTAGTTTTTTCCAGTGACGTCTTTTTGTGAACTCTTTCAAGAGTTTGCATGGACTATTGGCTTCTGGTTTTAGAAAAACTTCTTGATGAAATCGACCTTGACTCAATAATGAGAGATGGAGAAACTGCTTATACTGAATTAGACGTTCCTGTGGTCTGTGCAACCCCACACGTCTGTGGCTCAGAAGTGGGGTGTCCCTAGCTAGCTCAGGTCTTGTGAGCTACAGACTTGCTCTCCCACACATCGCAGGACACCAGACTTGCTCAAGGAGCTGGGTGGAGGCACTTAGCCTACCCTGCACCCTGGGCTAGTGTAGCACACAACTGGTCCCACCAGCAAGGCAAGCTTTTACCAGTCTCTGTGGACACTGAGGATGCTCTCATAAACAAGCAGAGAAAGTGGGGGGAGAAAAGGGGGCGGGATTTCATTTGTTCTTGTTGCATTCCACTTACATCTGTCAAATCCAAGGAAAATCCCATAGCCTTGCTTTTATTTTCTCCTTACAGGGCCCATGCATTTCAGCATGAAGCCTTATTAGCGTGCAGGGAAGCAGGTAGGTCCTAACAGTGTCTGGGTGCAAAAGGGACAGGCACAGTGAGCTTAGCTGTAGTCAGCTATCAGCAGGGACCAGGTCTGGAGCGAGCCATACATTTTCACTTGTTCTTGAGCACCTGCAGTCAGGTACTTTAAACTGGATTTGGACTGCAAAGACAGATTATGAATGCAAAATGGAGCTCTGAGCTTTGAAATTGAAGCCCCCAATTTCACATACAAAGTAATAAGCGATCGGATGCAGCAGCTCCTACATTAAGATGCCATGGTTGTGGCACACACCATTCAAAGGGCAAGTTGGATAAGATCCACAAGTCAGAAGGAACCACAGTTCCTACTGAAGGCCAGGCAAAGTAGCACCGGCTCTGGATCAATCTCTGGATGGCACCGTAGTGACCTGTTAAATTGGAGATGGCACTTGCACTATGGGCATGAGCAAAGAAGTGATGGGCATGAGCAGAAAAGGAGAGAAAAGTCTTCACAAACACACAAAGGTGCGAAGTCCTCACTCACTTTCTCCCTGCAAACAGCATGCTGTAATCCTATAAAGACAAAAAATGTGCCCCCCTGGTGAAGCAGGAGGAGAACTGGCTCCATGTTTAAGCAGGCAAGGCTCAAGATAGTAGAAGAGGGCCATAGGTGGAAGATAACTCTGCTTAGCTCATGCTCACCCCGGGTGCTGTGCTCTTTGGCACCCTAGAGGAAGCCCCAAGGCCAGGAGGTTGCAAAGGTGTTTGTTATAAAGAATCTCATTCTGATCCCATTTGAGGTGCAAGCTGCCTTCGAGGTGGTGGTGTATGCCCAGTCATACTTACACTTAGTCCTTCAAGGACTTCAGAGTTGGCCGGAGGAAAGGACAGGGATGACAACCGGAGACCTGAAGAGGTTTCATACGGAGCTGTGAGATGAAGCAAGTACTGGGAGCTCCAGCACCCAGAGAGAGAGTTTTTGTCCAGATCCAAGCTCCTGTCCTGGCAGCTGTAAGGAGTCCCAGATGGGCGCTGAGGGCTTCTGGCTGGCTCCAGGTGGTAAATGAAACTGGACTGTGGCCTTGTCTGTTTTAGGAAGATGGCTGTTAGCTGTGGCTGCCAAGGAGGCTAAATCACAATTTTCTTCTGTGTCCTACAGGTGATAAATCTTTGTACATTTTAAAATATTTGATCACGGTAGTGAAATGTGCCTGAGTGCAACAGGGAAAGAGGCTATAACCAGCCCTTGGGATGTGTTGCATATTCCCACACCTAATTAGTGCACATTTAAGGTAACTACTGAAACTGTCTTTGCATATTAAATGATAATATTCACTTCTCCTGGTCTCATTCCTTCCCCTTTCTCTTCACATCCCTGAAAGAAAAACACTTCAATGTTACAATTTTGAAGCAGAGCACCCAGCAAGCGAAGAATTCCTCAAATAAAGGTATTTGAGGCCGGTTTGTGTCTTCAATGCCATGATCACCCCCAGCTCTTCAGCTCCTGCTTCACACTGTGCCCAGGCTGCTCCTGGTATTTCTTTCATCTTCAAAAAGATGATCTTAAAAAAGTTCATTTTGTACATGCTTGGAGGACTGAACAGTTGATTTCTCTGGGCAGCTATTTCTGGGGTGATCTCCCACGGAAGGATGCCTTTGTTTCATTAGGAAACAGCTTCTTGTGGTGTTTCTGCAAGCAATGAGGGGTTACTTTTCCCATGACAGGCAGGAGCTCAGGCACCCAGAGGATGGAAATCATTGCTTTGTTGTTGCCCGGGCCAGCTGAGAACTTGGGAAGGAGCTCATGCCTGCACGGAGTGGTGTTGCACTGCCCACCAGCCAGGCATCCATGGTGAAAGACTGTGTTGGAGCAAGCAGAGCCATTTCATCTCCCTTACAACATCTCCCATTGACCAGCACGCTGGGCAATGCTTGCATAGGCAGGCAAGCAGAGGAAGAGACAGACACAAGGAAAGAGTTTGTGTGGCAATGGAAGAGGTTTATGCAGGCACTTCAAAGCTCTGTCCTTGGGGTCAACAACAAAAGTCTCCTGCAAAAGGGGCAGCTGCAAAGCTCAGTTTCCAAATCTTCACCTCTCCAAGCTCTTTTTGCAGGGTTTCTCTGCCCAAAGCAAATTAGAGAGCTTTCTTTAATTGTCTTGCACTTGCAACCACCTTTGCATGGGGCTCTGTCCCTGCCATACGCACTTCAGATTTTTACAGACTTATTCACTGCATTATAACATTTACGCACCATGGTTCCTAGACATTTCCTTCTAATGGATTTTGCATTAGTAGCTAGTATCGGGAAATCTAGTACCAAAAGGTTAATGTACATCCATTAGTCCTTTTTCCCCGCTCTTCTTCTTTATGTGCTAGTAGAAGACAACTGATTTCGGTAAATACATTAGGTCTGGAAAGGGTCTGGAAGCACTTGAAATTCTGTACGTGCAAAGCTGTGGGGCTATTAATGTTGTCCTGTCTAAGCACTGTGGGTAAAGTGGGATTTGCAGATGTTGAATAATACTTTTCAGGTGTTTTCCAGCCTCCACAACCTTTCTTTTCCTCATAAAAAGAGTTGGGGTTTTTGAGACCTCCTCTTTTTGTCGAGTGGACTACTTGCTCTGCATCTCCTACATCATCAAGGAAGATGTGCTTTCATCCATGTGCTCTCTCAGCTATAGCAAGCTAAGGAGGAACAATGTCGGGGTAGTTCAGGCTGTCTTGTGGGCAGCTGAGCTAGCTTTAACAGCTAGACTATTCTTTGACCTGCAGCAAATGGTTTTCTCCCTCCTCCCCCCAAAGCCAACATGACAATTTCTGTCCTGCTAATTGGAGCGAAGCTGAACCCTAAGTGTATCTCATTGCATTCTCTGACCCGCACTTTAGACAAGGTCAAGCTTTTTCACTGAAAAAATCTATTACTCTAATGACCACAAGTAGCAAGTGGGAGGGGTAGGGAGGGCTCCTGATGTATTTATGATTTGCAGAACTTGCCATGTTCTTTAACTGAAACCTTATGTTTTAGCATCACAGACCTTTGAAAATTAAGGATTTGGGTCATGATTCTCTCATGCCAGCAGTCTTTGTGTTTAGCACTCAGTCAGCATGGGCTGAACCTCCTCGACCTTGGAGCCACCTACCAAGACCTTAATGGAGAGCCACACCATCACCATCAGTCTTCCCATGCTCTCTTGCCCGCCCCAAACCAGGACTCAGCCCCCAGGTCTCCAGTTTCCCCAAGGTCCTTCCACACATCTAACCCAGTTCTCCATGCTCCATTTTATCCCACTTTCCACCCCTGGCAGAGCTGAGGGGCTGGGCAGCAGAGCAGACATGGTACATGCAAGATGAGGCATGGCTAACTCACCGCTCTGTGAACCAGCAGCTCCCGATTTCTGAATCTTGTCGCTGTTATTTCTCAGTACCACGCTGTTGTTCAGACTGAGGATTGGCACTAAAATCTGTGGCTCATGGAGAACATCTGCACTGGTCTTATTTGAGCCCTAGTGTGGGCACCTCTGTGATGACCATTGCAGGCTGAGCTGCTCCGGGATAGTCTACACTGTGTATGGGGCTGAGTTCTGCAAGGTGCAACATCCCCATGCCCCTGACTTTAACTGACTGTTCTCCAGGTAAGCGCTCCTCTACTGGAGGCTCACTGACTTGAAGGTATTTAGGTGAAATGGGGGTACACAAAGCTGGGTGCATGAGCAGCTCTGGGTATGTGAGTTCAAAATGTTGCAGAATCAAAGCCAAAAGAAAAAAAAATCCCATGCGCTTTAATTTCATTTAATGGGAAACCCTTCACAGCTTTCCATTTCTGATCCGTATCTTTCCATTTCTATTCTAATGGTAATTACTGTAGCAGTTTATTAACAAAGAAATCATTTGATAGCTTTCACATATTCCCATACTTCAAGTATCTAACAACCTATTGATTCGATAGCTTGGCAGTGTTCCTGATTGAGGAGCTGGAGTTTGATTTTTTTTAAGCACTTTGATCATTTCACATGCAAAGGATAATTATTTTTCTGGTTGAAACAAGGGATGGATTGCAGATCGATGGAGTCTACAGTATGTTCTTGTGTGTGATCCCTGCCGCACCCACAGTCCGAGCAAGCAGTGTCTGCATTTTCTCATGGAAGGACCTTGAAAAATTGTCTTTGGGTTGGATTTCTCGTCCCTGAGTTACTACAATCAGCAATTAAAAGGTATGCAACACACGTGCAGAGAGGTAATGTCAATATTTGACACTACTGAGCATATCTTTAGAAAGGGTTTTTGTATTTGCAACTGTATTCCCTGCTTTCCATAGGGCCCCAGCAAGGTGCTGCGTGGAACAGGCTTTGCCATGGCAATGCATTTTCATAGCCCTCACTCATGCTGCAGACTTGTGATGCTGCTGGTTGCTTCACCACCCCTGCTCTCGCTTTCAGGATGGTTCCTCACTTTTTCCAGGTAGCTGGAGAAATTTTCTCTGACACTGGTTCACACTGGTACAGAAGACCAGCACACTGCAAGAGCTCCCAGAGGGCTACACAACACGTGATAAGTGAGTCTGCACAAGCACACAAGCCCAACCATGGTCCAGCCATGGTCCAGGCATGGTCCAGCCCCTCAGAGGCAACCAGCAGCCAGTCTGCCACTGCACTGGGATGGCTGGTGTGCGTGAGATGTAGATGAGACTCACAGAAGTGAAAAATAAGGTGGTGTCTCTGGAAGTAGTATGTGGCATGGGCTGCCTGTGCACACTGCCATCATGCTTTTTGTGGATTTCTAGCAAACTGTTCCCAATTATATTGGAGGCCTACATGGGAATTGCATTTGTGCTATTAAATATCAGGGAAATCTGCCTAGAAAAGAGGTCCCAGCTACTTCAGTAAGTGTCCAAACACCTTTGGTCGCATCATGAGCTCTCCTAGAAGGAGTGAGGGGAACAAAATGGATGGAGGTGATTTGCTGTAAGTTTTCTCATGCAGGTTTGGAAAGAACAGAAACATTTGACCTCTACGAGGAGAAGCTGCTACCTGTGTCCTCGCAGGGCTTTTTTATGCACATGACCCTAATGAGCTTCCTAACTGATTTGTTAATAATTCATATGCTTCTGAAATGGCCCGGTTTGATCATGGAATGCCTAGGTGACCCTACAACCTATCAGGAATAAGGTACCAGGAGAACTTGAATTGCAGGTTAGTCATTTTCCCATCTAATATATCACAGACTGAAAGCTTTATGACTTCAGAGCTTACTGTATTAATTTTATGCATGAGTGCTTTATTTTTGCCATACGAGATATATCACTGGCTTACTAGAGCAAAATATCATTAGACCTGGAAAGGGATTTGGTCACTTACACTTTGTCACCAAGGATCATTGCACATAGATTATGTAGGGCTGTACTGTGCCATTTCTCATCTGTTTATTAAGTGATTATAAATATCGAACAGCGTGCCTTCAGGGGACACTTGAGATCTGTTATTGTAGCAACATTTCATTTAGAAAGATGGCACACATGCAGTGATTTGTGCCTTGGGAGGGTCTGTCGAAGGGTTTGTCTGATGAGAAGACAGAGGTAGCCTGTTCTGCCTCTAAGCAGCTCTCCTTTGTTGTTTGTAGTCTTAGCCATTATCATTGCGCATCTTCTCTCATTCTGGTGGCACACCCTGGTGGCTGGCATCAAGGACAGGATCCTGAGACACCCAGCGTCCAGCCCTAGCTGTGCCAGAGCCCTTGACTAAATCACATCAAACTATTTTGTGTCCTTTGGTTTTCTCAGTCTCAGTTCAGGATGTCAATCTTGAAAACACCACAAACTTGACTTTTCAGAGGTGCTAAACCCTCGGAGTCTTCATTGTTTCAATGATAATGAATGGGTTTTGTATATGAACCCGTAAAATACATCTGTTTACCCTGAACATTCAACCTGGTTCCGCACAAGCCAGGGGAAAAGAGCCTATGGGCATACCTATGGCTGAGGGACACCTGTGTCCCACCTGCTTGAGGCCTTGGTGGCATTTCCCACGGCCTGATGCTGTTCAGGAGTCCACCTTGGGGCTCTTCCTCTCCTCAGCCACCAAGACCAAAGAGCATCCCCCACGTCCAGATGTTGCTTTCCATTTGCTGTCAAGATTGCCGGTGAGCTGACGTCTCGAGTCAAGTTTTCAGAAGAGCTCTATTCCTCTTTGGTCACTGCAGTAGGTTTGATTTTTCCACAAAAAAATTAACTTGTAAAGCATCTGCATGAGGGTTGGTGAATGCTGGGCCTCTTCTGGAAAGTGATGCTTCTTTAGGTCCCCTCTTTTCATCTAAAATTTTATATTAAAATGTTTCCTGCTGGGTATGTAAAGGACGACCTGAAAATATAGCTGTTCTCCATTTCTGGATTTCCACTTATAACTGAACTACACAGGCCCACTTTTGATTAAGTGATCCACAGAAGAAAAAAACCCAGTATCTGCCTCTTAAACATTAATTAATGCTTCATTATGCTTTTCATTAATGAAAAAGACCAAGATGAGAAGAAGTAGGTGAGCAGTAAAGAGCCGCATAAATTCACCAACAAAACTGATAGAAATCTGCAATTGTGTTCTGAGACTGAGTACATGGGGAAATGGGGTAGAAATGATTTGTGACCAGGAGAAGGGGGAATTTCCTTGTGTTACATGACTGCACGCTTTCATTAGTTTAGTGACGTACAGTGGGGCTATTTCTCTTGGAAATGGCTTTTTGGTTAACATTTCATTTTCCTTCCCAAAGTTAGCTTTCACTAGCAGCGATATGAAACACAGCTCCCTGCAATTGGCTATCCCCGAACTTTATTAATACCACTTGTTGTTGTTGTAAATGATCTATTTCAGAACAAGTAATAAAACTCTTGTTTTGCAGGTAAGCAAGCCCTCGCCCTTTATCGCACGGCATTGCCACAGCAGGGGAACAATGAAAAATTTGTTAATAAAAAAATAATAAGAATAAAACTCATAATACATTGCATCGATATTTATACCACTTTTATACCAGCTGCTTCTCTTCAGGAATTTGAGGCCATGCACTAATTTAATATAACTAAATTGGCCCATTTTTTGATGTGATCTATCCTACTAATATCGCATTTCCAGCTGTTGTCACTTTGATATTACATGGTGCATCCAAATAACAGCATCTGGAAAACTACCACGTTCGCTTTTACTTGCAAAAAGCACAAGTTTCCAGGGTCAGAGGGGTGGTGCAGATTAGCCAGCATCAGATTAATAGATGTTTATCGCCAAATAGATATGAGAAAATTGGATTGAGGGGCCTGTTGCTCGTACCCCTGGGAATAATTTCAGCGTGGTGAATGGAGCTATTAATACCAGGGCTGGGGAATGGTGAGAGACTCCTAGTGTCGCTGATGCTGAATGTAGCATCTTTGCCCTTTTTTTCCCTTGCATCTTTTCCAGGAGCAGACTTTGGTCCAAATTTGTGCCTGTTTGAAGTGAATGCGGCTTAGCTGTTTTCATGTTTCTTTCTTTTCATGTTTTCTAACCTGCTCAACTTCTTCTTTCTCTTTATTGGTAACAGAAAGGCTGTGATACCTCAAGGTTGCCCTGGGATAAGGCACTGTTGCCCAGTGGTTGCCCCTCCACATGGAGACAGCAAAATCTTTGCTATGTGTTATACTCATATGGGCGTTTCTATTCCCTTTCAAAACCTAAGGCCAAATGCCACTTGTTGGGTAATACCCAAGAAAAGTCTATCATCTGATGAAATGACAGAACAAGTCTGTGGTGCATGTGGATTTCTCTAAATCTTCTCTCCACTCTACTCGAGGTTTGCGGTGCAATGGGCCAGGCCTGGCCACGGAAACTTTTCTTGCTGGGTAACTCCTTCAAAGGATATGTGTCTGCTTCACTGGTCAGAAATTCAGACATGCATCCACCTAAATTTCTATTTCTTCACTGACTTACAGGAGAAAACTCCTGTATTTCTACTACAAGGCATCACAGTCACTGGCAACATACAAACGTTGGGTGAGTTTGGCCTAGGAAATGATGGTTTTGGTTTGTGATCCACTTTCTCAGATCCAGAGGGATGGAGCCCAGGTTGCTGCTAGCAATTTTGGTGAGAGGTGGGAATGCAAATGACGCATCAGTCCCTAAGCTCCAGCTGGATGGAGACCAGCCTGTGGTATCTCCACCTCATGGCGTTTATGGTATCTCCACTTCTCCCGTGCTGTCCACTACCCCAGGGGGACTCTTTCACCATCAGGGAAATTTTAAGTGGTTGCAAAGGGTTGTCTTTCCCTACGTGCCTCCTGCTCCCTGCCAGAGGCACCTGCGCCTCCTTCCATTTGCTGTTTTTCACACTGCTGACAAAACCAGTGGGATTCAGGATGTTTTAAGTAAAACCACGAGGGCTAAAATCTCCCACGGGGCTTCACAGCATGATAACAAACACACTTTATTTTCCAGGCATGTCTCCATTTGCTTTCTTTTCACGCTGGTGGGGTGAGGAGGGGCAATGCTACTATTTGTTTAGAGATGCAATTAGCCAAGTGCACAGGCCTGCAGCAAGCCAAAAGGATAACCTTGAATGTGGAGAAAGTTAGGGGAAATTTAAAGCCATCTGCAGCTCCAATGGGTCCCCGCGCACCCCTTTCGCTTGCAGTTTCTATTCATGCCGATAAAGTGCCAGAAGATATGCAATACAATGGGAAATTGCTTCTTTGGGTATCGTAGCATCTTGACTTAGAAGTGCTTTAACCTTGGCCTCATGCTTCCTGCGGGGCCTGTTGTCTTTGCTGCAGAAGTACCGACACTGGCCAGGAACATGTAGGATTTTTCATCTGAGTAAAATTAAAACCCGGAATCTTTACCATCCTCTCGATGCCAGACATGCTCTACCTGCATTAACTTGAGCTTAATGGACTGCAAAACGAGCGTTTCAGCACGTATGGGAGTGGATTATTTGCAGGAGAGCAAGTTCCTCACATTTTTATCTCTTCCCTTTCCCATCCCGCCCCAGCTCCCCCTCGAAGCGCAGACATCCATCCACAATTGGGACGAAGACAGTCTATTAACAGAGCACGTCTCCAGAAACAGCTCTGTTTCAAAACATTAAGGGTGAGTTTTTTCCTGGGAAGCTGTTTGCCACCCCCTCAAAAAATAAATTAATAAATAAAAATTAGTTTTTGTTCTTTAAAAAAAAAGAAAGGAATGGCAAATACAGCTAAATTATAGGAACAGAACTGGGCTCTAGGAAATCTAGAAAACTGTTCCAGCAAAGCAGAGCATCCATCAAGCCAGCTAAGTAATGAAAAGAGCAAAGATCACCGGTCCCTATCTATTAAACTGAAATGATTTTTATTAACCAAGTGCTTGATGGCAGTGTTGAGGATGATGTAAACACTTCAGACAACACTTTTCGGTAGGCCAGCTTAACACCTCACCCTGGCTTTATTGCAGCCTCTTCTGAAATCCTTCAAGGTAGGACCCAAGGCTCCGAAAGCCAGAGCCTGCCGGCCCCAGCCACCCCAGCGCCTGGCACGCTGGCTGCACAGCTGGTGCTAGGATGCTCTGTCTTTGCAGCCTGCTCCAAGGCATGGTCTGCAGTCTCCACTCTCATCATCATGCATCATTTAGAGGGACAACATAAAGCCTGGTGAGCCCCATTTTTCACCTGCTTCCTTGGAGTTCTGCCCTCCAGATTTGTATGATTTTTCCAAAACTCCCTAAGCTGGGATTTGGCTGTTTCTCCAAACACAGAGCCAAGCCACCTCTGGAATACCTGAAGGGATAATCCGTGTGGGCAACAGGATAATACCTATGGGTAACCAGGTCGGGGAGTGGCCCAGAGGTTTCTCTTCAACCCTTCATGGGTTATCACCATAAAGAGAACAGCAGCGTGAACCATTGTGTGTCTATGTTGTAATGACCAAAAATACCTTGACTGCGTCCTTTCCAGTGCCAGATGCCTTATGGTCTAAATGAGCGTCTTTAATAGTGGCATTAATTATTATTGAAATCCTGCTCTGTCCTAATAGCTCAGGCTAAAGCCTAATAGCTCAGGCTTGCTCTTTCTCTTGCTCCCTCCTTTCCCCAGATTGCCATCTCCTGTATCTGAAGCAAACATCAGAAAGTCAGATGGCAAAGGGTCCTTTTTCCTGGCTGGTTGGGCCACCAAAGTGGAGAGACAGCGGGAGAGCTGACTCTGCTGAGCCCCGTGCCAGCCAGGTGAGCAGAAAGCACTCTGCATTGCATTGAGGACACGGCTCTGAGATGGGGTCAGGCACAGGTGCCAGCAACGGGAATGCTGCACGAGTCATGGATTTGGAAGGGTTGTGTTGGGAAGGACACCCTGAAACTGTCAGATAATGTCTCTTGGTGCTACCCTACCCACCCTCTCTCTTCTTCTAAGGAAAGTCCAGTGCCAAGAAAATATCGACCGGCAACTTCCAGGGATGCAGATAACTAATTAATTAGTGACCCTAGAGGAACCAGCATGGTCAGAGGACATGAACTCCCCGAGAATGGAGAGGCTTTGTCCCTCTCTTGCTGAACGACCATCAGTAACACCCAGCTGGCTGCCTGCCTAAAAGATGAGGCCATCTGTGTGGATGGCTGCAACCATCACATGTCCGCCTGGCCTTGGCAGGCAGGGCACCAGCCAGTGCTGGTGGGGACCTGGCTTGGGGGATCTAGCTCTGTGCCATCCCAAAGGCGCCTGACTTACCTTTCTTGTTGGGTTTTGTGTTTTCTTCCAATTTTCTGGTACATAATTATCCCTTTTTCTGGGCTTGCACATCCTGTGTCCAGAAAAATGCCACATCTTGGCAATAGATTATTCTTCCCTGCCTTGGGCTGGTTATGCACATAAAGCACAGTAAGGCCCCAAATAATATTTTATATGGCTTAATGTGGGTCCCTTGGCTACATCAGGGCCCCTGATGGTTGTTTACTTATGGGATATGGGTGCCGACCTGCCTGTTCCCCATTTCACTGACTGTCAGCACGCATGTCCATGAGTAGAGAAAAGGGGATTGCCAAAAAGGAGCCATTCAGTGACCAAGGGCAGTTACCTGGGTTAAGATGATATGTTGTAGGGGTTTCTGTGGATCTCAGGTGCTTTTTTTTTTTTTCTGGATGGAGCCGCTGGAAAAAAATACCAACCATCTACTCTGTGCTCCTCTGCTATTTATTCAGTTGCCAATCTGTAGCCATGGTGGCTAAAGGGTTTCCAAGGCAGAGTCAGCTTCTGTCTAGGTGGCTTGGAGGGTGGACCAAGTTCATGGTTGTCCTACAAAATCCTATGCATTGACAACCCCCTTGAAGAGAACTTGGAGGATCTCCATCACCTTAGCATGTGAACCAAAATAGTCATGTTCCCAGAGCTCCTGTGTCGACAGGGAAGTACGTGTCACCATGATGTGTTGGACATTGTCCCATGTTGGGCATGTTTGGATGCAAAACTCTCACTGCAGCCTGTGGCACTGGGGTGTTGCTGGCTCTCCCGGGAGCGTGCAGGAAGAGCGGGGGAATGAACTTGCAGGGCTCTTCCCTGCAACCCCAGATCTTCTGAGAGCAGAGCTCTTTTAGATACTGAAGTTAGTTATAGTAGAAAGATATTTCCTCTAAAAAAAAAAATCACTCTGAAAATGTAGGAATTATATCTGCAAATATAAACATATACATATGGTATATTAAATATATAAATACAGGCACTTATTTCCTTTCCATGCGCTCTATTCCCTAGGTTTTAAAAGCTAACCTTCCACATTACAAAGGAAGGTGGATTTTTGATAAATTTTTCATTTTCTATATTGACTTGCTGTTGCAAAAACATGTAATTTTGCTATATAAAAGGCATTCATTCACTATACATTCACATGGGCCCTCTTTTCCTTTTAACAGCCACCAAAGAGAAACACATTATTGCTCATGCTGTGCTGGAAGCCGAGGATTTGATCTTTGCCTTTACATTTAGCAGAGCTGTGGCTGAATAGGGGTTGCTGCAGCGGATCTGGCATCCCTGCTGGCCGGGGTAGCTGAGCCAGAGGACAGTCACGTCAGATGGGACTCGACTCATTATGTGCCACTGAAGCCATTATAAGCTGCTGACTCAGGAGCACTGGTGCTCAGCATCCTGGTACTGCATGGAGCTGTCTGGGCAGGATGGTAGGATGGAAAGTACCCGAAGTCCAGGATTTTCCCAGCCTTAGCCTTGCAGGCTCCTGGGGGAGAACGACATTGCCCTGCTGATGCTTCACAGGTGATCCGGAGCTGAGACAGCTCCCACCCCAGGTTGTGCAGGAAATAATCCCATAATTATAAAATAATCTTGGGTAATGGCATATTAATGAGGACGGGGAAAAGGTGATGCTCTCGGGGTGGATTTTCCCACTGCTTGGAGGAGGAGGGAGGCTGTACACAGCTGCTACACTTCGGGGGTAAAAAATGGCATCAAAGTGAGACTTGGGTGTAAAGCACCCCATGAGGAAGGATTGCCTTTCTGGCTCTGGGTATGTTTCTTCTGCAAAATTCACTGTTGCTGATGCTGAAGGTGTTGCCTCTAAGCTATCCGCTCTCTGACCTGCTCTTTTGCTCCAATTTGAGACCTTTTGGCTCCCTTTTCTAGGCTGTATCATTTCAATCTCCCCTCATGCTGTCCTCTTTATCCCTCATCTTTCCAACCCATCAACTCCACCTTCCCCTGCTTTCTGCCCTGCCAAGCCCCCTGCTCTCCTTCCCTGCCCCTCAGCATCTTCATTCACCTTCGTCCACCTCCTCTTTGTCTCCGTCTCCCACGAATGCCTCTTGTATTTTCAAGAGTGCCAGCCTGGGGGACGGGAAGGATGGTGCCTGCGAAGAAGGCTGTGCTCCCCCATCTAATAACACATGTATCAGACACCTTTCCCTTGAGATGGCAGCCTCTGGAAGCCCAAGACGAACCTTTCAACAAGATTAAAGAGATGGTATTAATTGCTATCGATCATGGGTCAACAAATTAAATTGCATCTGCAACTGCATCTCTGAAAGGTCTAAATGAGAAGAGTAGTTAATGGGTCTGGCTGGCCCAGAGCTGTGATTAATTAAAGGGAGAAATGAGCTAAAACATTAAAAAAATAAAAAAGAAAAAAAAGGAAGGCAGAAAGGAAGGAGATTGAGATGAGGCTGAAACTCTTTGGTTCAGAAAAAAAATAGCGTATCTGGAGAGAGCTTGACGGGATTTCAATTCTGGATCCACCCTGTCTGGCCTGAGATGGGCTGCTACAAAGCAGTGCCCGTGGCGATGATTTTCAGGGCTATTGGTCTAAGCACCCCAGATGCTGCGGAAACACTGCCCACCTGCGACTGGTGACTCTTCCATGCAGAATCCCAGAAAGCCGATCTGTGCCCATTGCTCCTCCCTGCAACCCAGACCTTGCCCTGCCACCGCCTTGGTGCTCAGGGAGAGCAACAGGATCCCTCAGCGGGACAATGTGCCTAACGCTGCTGGGTTCGGGGGAACCGGATTCCTTCTAAAGTCTGAGCCAGCATCTCATGGAGACCTCACAGAAACATCTGTGATGGGTTCTGCAGGGCTTCCCCCTCATTTCACCCAAATGCATGCTCCAGCTCACTGTGCGTGATCCTTGGGGCATCCCCCTGCCATCAGCTTTTTTTTTTTTTTTTTTTTGTTTTTAGGCTCAATGTCCTGGAAGGTTGAGGGGAACAAGAAGAGCATCCCTATGTTGCTTAGCAATCTCCCACTCACCGTAGATACTGCTCTTCCGACTCCTGTCCCGCGCGGCAGCCAGCACCGCAGCATCCTGGTGGGAGCTGGGAGTAAAGTACTCCTGGGTGGGAATAAGGGTGCTACCGCGACTCCTTGGGAAATAACGAAGTAGCACAGCATGGAATGGAGATGGTGCTTAATTAATAATGAAGAAAATAACAATATGTGGCACGTATAGTGCTGTACTTGTTCCAAGCACTGTACAAACATTAACTACAGTAATTAAGATGTAATTAATTAAGTAACTACTAATCAGTGTAAATAATGATGCATCTGGAGGTACTAAATGGAATTTGTGAACTGAAAGCAAATTTCCATGTTCAGGAAATGGCATCAAATATAAAATGGCACCAGAAAAAGGCAAAAGCATATGGAGGTTAAAGCGAGAGCCTGAGAGTTGTGTTGGTCCACGACGGCTCCCCAAAAGGGAAACCCGGTTTGGCAGGTATCTTGCGACAAAGCAAACCTGATTTACTGATTTACTGCTGAGGACCTTCCTGGGCAACCCATCCTATCCGTAGGACTTTTGCAGCTATTTCTAGGCTCCAAGGCCGCTCCTCCCACCCCAGCTGCACTCACCAACACTGCAGAGAGTCGGGCTGGAGCAAGGGATGGCATGGGGAATTGGGAGCTTGAGGGGGGAAGATGAGCAGAGTAAAATAGACCACAAATATATAATTTTGGGTTTTTTTGCTGGTTCACACACTTTATATTTAACAAAATAATTTTTTAATAATATAGTCTTTTACACATCAAATATTGTTTCTAGACCCCCCCCCATTTTTTACAGAATAGGTTTTTTTCCTCACTAGTTTCAGGCACACTATTGTTTGAAAATTTTGAAACCGGACAGTCATTGACAGGCAACAGCTTACAAAGAAATGTGGCGATGACTTCTTTAATGGTACCAGTTCAAATCGCAGGAAGCCAATGCTCAGCCGAAATACGGCAATCACTGTGCTAGTGCTCGTCCTACGCCCTGCCCTCCGGTAAAACGCAAAACCAGGGAAGAAATAAAAATATAAAGGCAACAGTGTGCATAAACCGAGACTGACCGTGCTGATCCACTTTGGTGGAGGATGCTGTAAGGAGGATTTGCTGCCATCGCTGTTAAGAGCAGGTGCTGGACTGAAGTCTGAACAAAATAAGCACCGTTGCCCTAATGGCTGTGACCAAAAAGCAGCAAACCAAGCATGGACAGTGATGGGAAAGGCTCCTGCGCGCACCTGGGGAGGGCAGAGCGGGGAAATGACATTGGTGGCTTTTCTCTCACAGTATCACTTGGAAGCTGCAGCCTGAGAAGGCAAGACGTGCCGAAAAGCCTCAAGGGGACCCTTCCTTGGAGCGACGGAGTCTGCTGGCAGGGACCGCAGGGACCTCTCCTTCCAGCAGGCAGGCATGTAGCCATTTTCTGGAGAGACCCTTCAGCAAGAACTGATTCCCATGGATGTGGCCAGCCTGTCCCCAGCCCCCCATGCACCCTGGCTTGCTTTATGCCCAGCAGTATGGGTGCTTCCAGGACTGGGGGAGAGCCAGGGCAGCTCCCTCGTGCTGCAGCAAAGGGTCTTACCAGCCAGCTGAGCCGGTTTACTGGTGGCACAGTGATGGAACATTTCTGGAAACCTCCCTAAGGGCAATGGGCAGATAGGGGATCAGATATTTTAATTTTGACTCGCGGCGGCTGAGTCCCGCTGTCGCTGAAGTCAATGAAACGATGCCCTTGGCTCCAGCAAGAGCAGCCTTGGCCTCAGCAAAACAGGGATGGGGCAAGGCAGGCGGACGCCTGCTCAGTCCAAGAGCCAGCGGAGCCACAGCACAGGTGGGACCCTCTTCCCTCTGCTCCACCACCGACACCCCAGCCAGGCATCACACAGAGACAACCCAGGGAAGATGTCGCTTTCTTGGTGCCTTTCCAACACTTTCTGGCTCGCCGCCCCCGCCTGCCCGCGCAGCCGGTGTTGGCTCTGGCTCTGATCAAGGTCCCGGTGACTCTGTAGGTGTCTTTGACTTTATTGTCCCCACGCAGTGGAGAAAGTGTAACACAGCTTGTGTCTTGGGTGTCCAGTCGTATACCTGTGCATCTGCCTCGGTCCTTTTCACAGGTTACTTTCCAGATGGGTTTTTTTAACCCCTTCCTCCCCTTTTAATTTCTACGTTCCTCCTGTCCTTACCAGCCCCGCCCCCCCATACCCACGATAAAAATGACCTAGCGCTTCACTCACAGCTGTATTGCCCCGATGATCCCAGCTTAGGAAGAGGCTTTAAAAAAAACCAAAACGCAATAGCAAAAAACCTTAAATAAATAAATGTGAAAACCCCATGATCCACATTGTAGAAAGTGAGAGCAGTGAATTGATCAGTGTCTCAGAGGTTTCACCAGTCCAAGAACTCGCGTGGGCTGTTTTTGCTTTTTCCTCCCCAAATCTGACCACCGCATCCCTATCAAGCACTGATAATTACAAAAGCAGAGTAGATACCTAGATACCGGTTACATAGTGTGTAAAGTGAGAGAAGAACAGGAGAGGGGGGGAAAGGGAGACCCTTCCCCGCGAGTAAAATCTCTGCTTGTGTGAAACTCTCGCAGGTTTTGCTGGTGACCCTGTCGCAGCTGGCGGGAGGTTGGACGTGTGTGCAGCATCGAAGCTGTTCCTTCGTCATCGTTGTCATCGTCGGGTTGTTTGCCCGGTGGTGCTGCTGGCGGGGGGGGTTTGCCGCTACAGAGCCTGCTTGCCCTGGCACTCGCGCTTGGAGCACTGCGCCGGCTTCCACCAGTCCCCATTGTGGCAATGGCAGATGTTGCAGTCGTCCACCTTCACTTCAATGCCGGCGGGAATTATCGTGGTTCCTGCAAAGCAGTTTGGACCTGCAAAAACACATGGGAGTAATAGAAATAAATACTTCTTTTGTTTTTAAATTGGATGTAGCAGCTCTGCTGTAAGTGCCTGGGAGCAGGCAGGTGCTCAGCCCCAGCCACTTGCTGTGCTCCAGCCGCAACGTCGCCGCTGCCAAAATCCGCAGCAACTCTCCCAGCCCGCTCAGTGCCAAGCCTTTGCCCCATGCTGATCACTTGTCTCAGGTTTTTTTAGTGCCCTCAGGCAATAAAGAAAAACCCCCAAAATCTTGAAACTTTTTTCTCTTTCGTGTTTCTGTACCCAACCCCTAGTACAGATGGCATTGGATGCCCCATCGATGCACCCAGCTTTTACTACTCAGTTGCCCACTAATTTAGTATCGCTTTCCCCTAAGATTTGGCTGCGAAATGGACAAGACCACGAGGGCAAGCATCAGGACACAGACCAGCCTTCACTGCTCTAGCCTGGTGAGCCTGTGCTGAGCTGCAGGGACCAGAGCTGATTCATCCCCCAGGACTGTGGCAGGCGTGCTGGACTGCCCAGTAACCCCAGGGACCCCCACCAGCTTCAGGCTGTTAACCATAAATGATTGATGGCATCAAATTGACAAAAATAATTCACCTCCCAAATAAGCTTTCTGATAAAATCTGGTTTTTCTCAAGGGTGATTCCTTTAATCTGCTCATTATTGCTAATTTTTTTGGCTTCTTTATTACACAATATCAAAGCTGAGCAGCAAGTCATCAAGGATCTTATTTTCCTCCTTCTCGTAAAAGCCCCACAAATGCCCATTGCCCAGCTGTCCCTCTGCAAACCCTCTCCTCCTCCCCTCTCGCTCCTCCATCAGTTAGTGCCAGGAATTAATGTCAGAGCCAGCAGCACACGGAAAAAAAATTGAGGCAGTCACGTTCGTGGCATCAGGGAAGCGTGAAGACATTTGAAAAGTGTCTCGTGGCTTGAGCGCTGCTCTGAAATGTCACCCCTTGGCTGGCCACCGGTTTTAATCTATGCCTCCGGTGCACGAGGTGCATTCGAAAGATGACGGAGTGTACAGATGTGAAATTACAGGCAAGTCCTTAGTGCTTAAAATAAGGCTTAAGACTGTTTGAAAGGGAAAATAGGGTCCCTACGTGGCTGGAAACAGGCTGGGCTGTAGCCAACCCTATGCTTGGGTCTCACCTTTTATAGTCTCAGAGAACTATTCATTTCATCTCGCTGATTATTAATGCCCTGACTTTATTACGATGCTCCGCAGGACCCTATGTTTAAGCTGTTGGGCCACGAGTTTGACAGGGCTGGGCTTAACCAGATGTAGGCAACTCAGGTTGCTGCCGAGCCAAACAGTGCCTGAATGTTGTTTGTGTTTAAGTGACCTCCCACCTTTTATTAAAGGCCTCTTCAAACGCAGATCAGCTCTACAGCAACTTTTCACATCCGTCTTAATGCAGCCACAGCAGAAGGGCCTGAGAAAGATGCCTCTGATGGCTCCAGTACCAGAATTTGGGGTGACTGGGTGTACCCCAGGGCTGCTACTTCCTTCCACAGGCCGGACCTGGAAGGGCAGGCTGTGGTGCTGAGAAGGTCTGTGTCTCTCCGTGAACGGTGGATGATGCCTCCTCCTTTGCCTGGCCAGCATGTGAGTCTGTCAGAACACCAGGAAGAAGGAGGCTTTTGCTCCAAACGAGGAAATTCAACATCACGTGTTGAACTAGAGTTCAGGCTACGCTGGTCGGCTGGCAGTTGAGGACCATTGCACTGGGTGCGGGGATGTTTTAAGTCTGCTTTGAGCTGAGCTTTGGGCTGGACAACCTCCAAAGGTCCCTTTCAACCCTGATCATTCCACGGTGCAAAGAACTTCAAAACCAGGAGTTACCAGCAAAGGACACGCAGAGATACAGAAAAGCCAAACTTTATGTATGCACACATACTATATGTGTTTTTCTTTACATGCATGTGATTGAAAAAGTCATGACCCATTTTCATCACGAGCTGAAGATTTCCAAAGTTGGCATCTCTCTGGAACACATGATCCCAGTCGGAAAGGCTATGATCCCAACTGCGGTATTTCTCTGGCAACCCACTGAAGTTGTCACTTCTTCCCATGGCTTTTGGGTCCCTGCGCTGGCTGCCCCGCGCCGCTGCCTGTGCTCTTCATCACAGATTTTAATTCTCTGCTTCATCAAGTCTGGTGGGTGTTGTTGTGTGATGACATCCAGCACAGGCTTTGCCATCACATCGGCTCGTTTTCTGCCGTTAAATGTCCAGAGCTCAAATGCAATGAAAATGCCAATAATTGTAGCTGGCCATATTTAAAGTTGAAGTAAGTGCCTGTCCCTCTTTACTAGGATGCTCTGATTGCCTGCCGATGTCGGGGGCGTCCAGGATGGGTAGCCTCCACACAACAGTCTCCTCCGCGCTCCCAGAGCAAAAATCCCTTTCCACTGAAATTTAAACAAAAGCTTCCTCCAGAGATTAGGGTGGCAAGGAAAGGGGAAGATTGTTTTCTCTCTTGTTGCCCTGCAGCTGCCTGTTAATTACCTCATTTGAGAAGCCAATACTGCCTCGACACCCACATGCGTCTGCAGACAGAGCCTTCTCCGGGCGCTGAATGACGGCGGATTTATAGCACCACTGGCCCATTCAACGCAGCTGAAACCACGTGGCAGGCTGGCAGCGATAGAAGCCGGTGTGTTTTCTCACTCACAGGTGGGCCAATCTTCGCTGCCCAGCCTTGGTTTGGGGACCCCATGCCCACTTCATAGTGTTTTGGTTGCATCCCTGCGCTGAAACGCCACAGGGGCAGAGCACAGCTTGGGGTCATGGTCAGCTGAGGGCAAGCGAGTCAGGACTGGCCGAAGGGGAACTACAAACTGGGGAAAAGCTTATTTTTCTTTGCATCCTGCTTGTCTGCCCATCCCATAGCTGCTCCATCATGGCCACAGCTGCCCTTCCTCCTCCTCCTGGCAGCCCCAGGTCCCTTCTCCCTCTTCAGCTTCCCCGGGGGGGCATTTGGAAAAAAAAAAAATCATTAAACACCCCTCATTAATGTCCCTATCCCAGAGCTGAGAAGCAGAAAGCAGACACCACGACGAAAAGAGGAGACGGATGAGGGGGAGGTACTAAAAGCATCACCCATGCCTTTGAGGTCCCTGGCAGAGAGGGGATGACCCATTTTGGGGACAGCACCACAGCAGCAACGTCCCTGCCCTAGCCAAGGGCATAGCGCAGCTCTGCAAAATAGTAATTAAACACTAATAATCTGCCCCTCTGATCTCTGGCATCTATCGAGCCAGGAAGGACCTGGCAAGTGCCTGTGTGTCTAATGGAAAATCCTTGGGATGCTGCCAACCCCCTCCCTCAAAGGGGCTGGATGAAGGGAAAAGGAAAAACTATGGCTATTTTGGATAAATCCTAGGAAATGAAGGCTGGGAGGAACATCGGGGGATGGCCAAACCAGCCCACGCTGAAGAAGCACCGAGCATCCCTTGGGCTGACCGGCTAAACATCACCTGAGCACACCTAAGGAAGGAGCTGTATTCAGAGGCCGAACCAAGGGGAAAATTACAGCAAGTGGGTTTGTTTTCCTTTTTCTTGGCTTTTAGGAAAATGGGTGAAAACTTGGCTTTGGGCTGTAGTGACATCTGCCCTCCTACGAGATGTTTTGCTGCCGTTTCAGGACATCCCACCTTCTGCCAGACCTTAGTATTTTAATTTAGGGCAACACTACCACTGTCCTGGACCTTTTTTTTTTTCCCAGCACTCTCTCAAAACAGCCATCTCTGCACTGCCAGCGTGAAATGTTTTCTTTTGCCCACCACAGTAAGCTGGATGGAACATTTTTGCATCCTCTCCCCCCCTGCTATCCCCACCCCTATACAAACGTGGATTTCAAACGGAAGGCAAAATTTTCACACTCCATTTCTGCTAATTCAACTTAAATTCCCACTGACTGGAATCACTGAAATCCAATTTTCCAGCACAGTTGCTGTCAGCCAGCCCCTTTTTTTCCCATCTAAACGTCTCCCACCTTTATACTGGAAAAGTGTATCCTGTTGGTCCCAAATGGGAGGCAGCGAGCATCGCACCCGTGGCTGAGGCACGAGAAAAATGCACTCGGAGAGGGACACTGCTGAAATTTAGTTGAAAATATGCCCCAGACAAGTGGTATTTTCTATGCAATGGCACAAGTCACCGGACAGCTTTCCAGCAACCTTGGGTTTTACAGAGCCGAATCCACTGCCAGCAACAACATCCAGCACCTGGGGATGCGACGTGGCTTTGTGGTGTGCCTTAGAGGGGCTGCAGCCTGTAAGGCCACAAGAAACCAAGTCCTGGTTTTGGTCTGCAGCAGAGCAGCTAACCAGACTCCTTTAAGTTCTCTAATATTTTTTTTTCCTCTCTTAGATCAACCTCTCAACATTTCAAAAGCTCAGTGCCCCAAACCCACGCTGCTGGGGACTGTCCTGAGCTTCTCCCACTGTGGCTTTGTGCTGCTCGGAGGAGCAGGCTGAGACCAGGATCTGCCAAACTGATGTAAAAAAATCATAAAGAATGAGACAGAACAGCACAGCAACGTGTTTTTTTATTATTATTATTCAAAGGGAGATGCTGCTCAGAAACATTTGACGACATGTCAAGCACATCAAGAAAGTTACTTATGATAATAGCAGTAAGAACAAGAAGCTGCTTTGGGCAAGGGCTGTCATCCTGGTCTTTGTAAAAGCATCTTAAACCATGACTGCGATGAAAACAGGACAGTAATCAACCTCTTTTCCTTGCTCAGGGAGACTGATGGGAGAAGTTTGCTGCTCCCACAGACAACGTAATTGTGAGATTTGCTTTGCTTAACATAATTAATACTCATAAAAGATCACAGCACTCTGCACTTGCTAGAACAACTGTGAAGATTTTTATGGAGATATATTAGGGACATTCTGATGCTGTTTTGACGGGGGAGATGTACAAAAATCATATAAGGTTTGTTGTTTGGGAAGATCAACAGCAAATTTTGCAACCGTATGCGTAAGACCAGATACCTGGGTGATGACCCACGTTGTGCTGTTGAACTGCACCTCTGATACCGAGGGAATAAATCTAATCCCATGTGCGGGCATTAATGCATGCCTGCTACGTCACGCAACACTAGCCAAGGGTGCAAGATTAAGTCCTCTTGGGACTCAGTGGCATGGTGGTGCTTTAAAGAAACTCAAAAGCCCCCGATCTGACACTCCCTATCACACTGGAAAAAACTCACAGCCCAAACGCAAGAGGAGCAGCCATCCTAGCTCAGGAGCAAACTGGGTCTGCTGCACGGTCCCCACCACAGCACTATGGGGATGCAGAGGAAAACATGTGAATTCAAGAGCACCCTGCACGGACACTGTGTTAAAGCTGGAAACAGGAGGAGCGTGGGGTCTGATGCTCTCCAACGCCACAAGCATGCAGCGTCACGCTGATGCTTTGGAGTCGCTCGGTGCCGAACACCAGCCCAGCTCCTGGGGGCTGCAGGCTGCTCCCAGTTGCTTCTTGGCTGTGTTTTACTGAACTCAACGGCTTGCCCATAGCTTACAGCAGTTCTGAATTTAGCTTCGTGTGTGCAAAGAAGCAATAAAAGGAAATCAAATGTTAAGCACCGCGAGCAAGCACGAATCGCTTCAGGCCCACTGTAATACTCAGATTTGCCCTGAATAGCATCTTGCACCAGACAAAGCTCATCACCTTCACTGGAACTTCTCATGGTACAATGTCTGATTTCAGTGAGGAGACGTATTTTCCTCTTAGTTAAATATTTTCCGACGATAATGCTATGTGTCCCACCACTCCTTTGAGAGCCTCCCCGTCCTTTAGGAAATATTAAGGCTGACTCCAAGAGAATTTAGCTTATTCAGTCAATGGATAACGTTGTCAAGGAGAGAGGTGCTGATGACTACGCTTATCTACCTCGCACCGGTAGTTTAGATAGCTGCTGAATAGCAACTCAATTTAGCCAGCCGTCCCTCAGGCTCCCGCGTGATGTGCCCCACAATTAAAGTTACAAGGGATAAGCAGAAGACGGTGGTGTTTCCCGACAGTATTTAGGAATGGATACATCCCCATGGACACTCATTCAGCTGAATGAGCCTTGACGACTTTGTTCTTGGAGCTCGAACTCAAATGCAACAGGGCATGGGAATTTACTGCTGGCAAGTTGCACCAAACTGGGGGAGCTGTTTCTAGTGAATGTGGCCAAGTGTCTTCTCAGTGTGAAGGCCAATTTTTCTTTGCATGTCTCCAGAAAACAGGCATCTCATAGTCTTCACCATGACCATCCCACACCATAAGCCACGCGGTCTCCGGTGCCGGTGTCTGGCACTCCCAGCATCGCTCGGCTGAAACAACCACTCATAAAGCAACGACCAGGTGAGGCTTACACCCCGAAACCCGCACAAGGATGCTCGTGGACATCTCCCCAACAGAGAAAGAGGCAAAACACAGAAATACAAGTGATCTCCAGGCTTTGGCGCAGAGGGCAGAAATCGCTGGGACTTTTTCCACGTCCAGGCTGAACTCTGTGCTCAGAGGCAAGAAAAAAAGAGCATCTTTTTTTTAATGACGGCCCCTGTTTCTAGAGGTTAACACAGCTCCTCTGTGCTGATCCTGCAGGATCTTTTCAAATGTTCATTTAGCTCTGTCAACGCTATTTATGTGATCACTTCAGACTGCAAGAAAAGAACTCAACTTGTGGCTTTAATTAATGAGTCGAGGAGGGAAGAAGTCTTGTTCTTGCTGCCTGGTACTGAGACTGCCTGCCCCCCTCTCCCCAGGGGGGAGGAGAAGGCAGCGTGTGAAGCCAGAGGTGAGACATAAAGAAGTCAGCTGCCGATGCTGAGCTTTGCCTTACTGAAAATTAAATTTGGTCATGCTCTGTGGGGGAGGTGGGGGCTGAAAACCCCACCAAAAGATAACAACCCTGGAGCTCTTTTGTGTTAGAAAGAGGCTGAAGCCAAAGGTCCCGGCTCGAAGCACCGCTGAAGCCTGAGGGTGCATTGGAAATGGGGCTGCCATGACCATGGCGTGTGGGGGTGAGTTTATACCCCAATAATGCCCAGGTCTAATCCCTGTGGTCTGTGACCACTTGGTGGTGGCAGGAGGGAAGGGAGTACGCTGTGGCTCTGCCTCCTCCCTGCTCCTGGGGGTGATGTCCATGTCCCCCAGGCTACGGAGGAGACAGCTCTTTGCAGATTATAGGGTATCTATTCATCCTGCACATTCCCAATACATACACCAGGTGAAAATACACCCCCAGACTCCTTAGTCCATGGCCACCCAACCACCCAACCTTCACAAAGTCTCCTGTGGGGCTGGAAACGGGACCATTTCAGGTCAGTGCCCCCATCCAGATCACTAGCAAGACTTTGAAAGCCCCCTTCCAGCCCGCTCACCCTCTCCGGCAGCAGATGATCTCTCCTAAGCTGCCTGCACCCAAACACGGACACTGCAGCAATGCCTCGGCCACCACCTCAAAAAAATCTGGACGCTGCTCTGTCTTTGGGAGGCACTGGGAGTCGAGTCCACCAAGCGGCATCAGCCTCAGCTCTGCAAATTAAAAATCTCTACAGCGGGCAGGCGGGGGATGCTGGAGGTGTCAGTCCTCGCCGCCGTAAGCAGACACTTTGCAGAGCCATCTGCCACCCCAAATGCTAATCGGCTGCACATCTCAGCTTGGAAGCACTGCGTGCTGGAGCACGTCAATGTTTGCAGCGTGGGTAGGTGAAAGTTGGTCACCAGCACAAACAAGCCATCGTCTGCTAATCCCCCCCCGCACTGCCGCAGACCTGTTGGATGATAATCACATCCTGTAGATATAAGGGAGCCCTTCCCAGTGCGGTGGCTGCCAGGAAGGCGGCATCTCCATCTGGCAGGCGAGGGGGCTCTGTCTCGCAGCAGGGTGGGCAGCAAACTGGGGGAAGGAAGGCAAAAGTGGCGCCGTTTTTTTGGCAACGAGCCCACGAGCGAGTGGATGCCGGGATGAAATTACTGCAGGTTTCGTCTCATCCTCCCTCATGAGTTGAGGGATGAAAACCAAGGCAGGCACAGAAAGCTTTGGGGAGGAGGTGTGAGCGAGCACAGGGCTAGCGGTGCCCCCAGCACCCTGCCAGCCTCTCTGCCGTTCAAAAGCTCAGGAATTCCTCTACGCCTCTTTTTTTTTTGTTGCTGTTGTTGTTTTAAAATCCCAAAAGAAAGCCTTGCACAGACCTGAAGTATGCAGGTATGTATGTGTGTGTCTATATACATACAAGCAAAGCCAAGGAAGTTTGAAAGATGCATTTCCCACAGCCTTTTTTTTGTTGTTCATTTGCTTTCAGCCAGCATCTTCCTAGAAGGACAGGAGGTTTGTGCAAGCTCTCCCACCAAATCTCAGCCTACTCCAATCTTCATTCACCAGCACAGACAGTATTTGCTTATCTGTAAAGAGCTCCCAGCGAGGTGGGTACGCCACTCCTGTCCTCTCTGCTGAAAGGAACCACACGCAATGATGGACCAAGTGATGTTTCTGTGACCAGGCCACCTTCTGCCTGGGATGTTTCCACTTTTAGGCAGAGTATTGCATGATGATGGCTCTTCGCCGTGGTAACAAGTGTCACCTCCTCGAGGTGACCCCAAGGTAGAAAGTTCATTCTTCCTTTGCCACCTTGTCCAGCCACCCATGGAGAGATGGCACCTCCAATAAATGCCCCAAATTTCACTCTGTTGTCTAAAACGTTGCAAAATAAGAGCCTTTTCTTTTCTTATTCATGGACAAACCCTGCTGGCTCTGGCTAAAAGCTCCCTGGAGTCAACTGGCGGTATCTCCTAGCCATCCACGAGCTTTCAATCTTGCGCATGGTTGCCCCAAAGAATTAATCATCTCCTCCGAAGCTGATCTGCAGCTCTTTTCCATCATTCCTGCATATTTCACTCCTCACAAGACAATGCTAACAGCCCTTCTCAAGCACTGCCTATTTACATCCGAGATTTTTCCAGCCGTATCTCACATATTGCTGGGTGCCTGAAGACGCCTAAAAGTTATTTAATCTCTGCATTAAAATATATATATATCTCTGCAGTATCCTTCTCCACTCTAAATCCAAGTTGCTCACTAAGCAAACCCTACATCATTAAAAGGAGTGCATTAAAAAGGCGAGACCGAGCTGAAAAGCTAAATTCAGGGCAACGGGAGCCTTTCCACTGACTTTCACCAGCGATGAAGCCAGCAAAATAAGTGAGATAAAATGTACCTGCAGCTCTCAGCCAGCCCAGCGGGACAGGGATCTCCTGGTGACCCCACGTCACCTTCTGGCTCTCCACATGCAGAGATGTTCACATCATCCGGGCTTTGCTCAGACAACCCCAAGCATCTGCTGCCTTGGAGTCTAATGAATGCAGGGGGCCCACTCAAGTTCCCTAAATTATGACCTGGCTCCCAGTGACACAGACTGATTTAATACTTGCTGCTTTGCACCGTGGTTAGAAAATTACCGACAGCTCGTTATCCGTCTTAATCAGGAGCAGCAAACAAATGAGGAACAGGGAGACATCCAGAAGGGAATACACCGCATTACTCCTCCTTATTGATAGCACAGTTACTTAATTTGATGTGGAGACATAACTTCAGGCATCACTAAATACTGGAGCAGGAATGTTTTGGTGCAAGGAAGATCTATGGGCGCAATTTAAAAGCAGTCTGTTTAGGAGCGGTGACGTCTACCAGTGCCGATACAGATCTGAGCTGTGTGGACAGACTTGAGATTATCACTCAGCAAGTTAAATAAAGACAGCAGCTCTTGGACAGTTAAAAAGCACCAGCTGAAAATTGCAGCCGCCGTGCGTGTGGGATGAGCACGACGACGGGGGACCAAGCTCAAGGTTGATGGTCACCTCCAACCTGCCCATCCCTGGGCAGCACCGTCATTTGCTTTATGACACACAGTGCTGCCCGTGCTGGGGCGGCAGCAAAGCTCTAGATTAGACATTTGGCACGGCTTGCTGTGGGGAAGGCAGCATAGAGATGATGGAGAAAAACGTATGTTCAGCACAGACATCTGCAGAAAGCAGATCAGCCACAAGCGGTGCCAATGACTGACAGCCGACACTGCCGCCGGCAGATGAGAGGGGATGCCAAACTGGGCATTCCCAGGGTTAAAGCCCAGAAGGAGTGGAACTTTTCCTCCAGCAGGAATATTGTGGATTGAGATAGATACAATAATAAAGTGCTGGGAGTCTCAACCATGGGAACAAATCTTTTTAATCAGTTTTTAACAATCTAAGACTAGTGCAGATAATCTAATAAACCTGATCTGGGCATGCTAAAGAAAACAGGGCAAGTGCTTACATTTCCCGCTGCTTTAGATTAAGGGTATTATTTGCCTCATCGTATGAGCATTTCCACCAAGCCCGTGCACCCAGCCTCCCAAGTGTACTGAAATCAAAGCTGGGAGCACGTCTGAGTGCACTTCCAACTCCCTGCAAAACCTCCACCCCCCATTTCCCCATTTTACTGGGTTTCTAATCCAGTGGTGGGTTATGGACCAGCAGGGTTAGGCATTGCGGTAGTGCAAATTAATAGCTAATAACAAATTCATAATCATTTGCCCACTCTGCTGCTATTGAATAATAGACCTGAATGGAGGGCAGCATGGCACTTGAACCACTGCCACCAAAGTCACGGAGGAGCCAACACACGGTGAGTCTCAAGATGAGCTCTCAGACAGCAGAAGAGCAAATCGCAAGGCTACAGACCTAGCCTTAAATATAAGGTTCCCCCCCCACTTTTAATACAAAATGCAGACTAGCATTTTCGAAAAGTCACCTATGGGATTTACACACCAAATTCCTCTCCATTTTAGAAAGAACTATGTGTGCAAATACCTTAATCAGCACTGAAAATTTTAGCTTACGGTAAAAAAAATGCACAGGCAAGGTGCTCAGCATTACACAGGCAGCTACTGTGCATATAAAACAGCTTTTTTGAATCGGATTTTTACTGTGTACATTCAAGGTTGAAGAAGGAAAACAGTAACAACTCAAAGACAGCAATAACCATCTATTAAGTGAGAAGTGCATGCTTCAACATTTACCTGACCAAACAAAAAGGATTAGCTCTTAAAAATCTCTTTGCAGACAGCATAAAATTTTGGGAGAATACCACAGATTTTTAAAAAAATATAGGTAGATTTTAATTGCAGGCAATGAAAGCTACCCCTAGGTCATTATAACCTTTCAGGTAAGTAATAGGCTTTTAAAAACTTGTCTAAATAGATATTTCCCAAAATGAACTCCAACAGCGCTGAAGGTACATTAGTTCTTTTAATGGTTCAAACATGGCAAAGAAGGTGAGGGGGTTTTTTTTGGACCTGGATAAAATAGGTTAATTTATAAGAAATCAATCAATAAAACTACTACTAAAATACCGCATCAGCTAACAATGTTACTGGTAAAATCAACCGCCAAAGGGAGGAAAAGTTGGACCTTCCAGAGACTAAACCTTTAAGTGAAGCAATAAATATATATCCAGAGGGTATATATATATATATATATATATATATAACACGTCGTTGCATTTCTGCTGCCTTCACCTCGCCAGCTTGGGTCCTGAGAGCAGCCACAGGACAACACGTACCATGGGACAGGCTTGGTCCAGGTGACTGTGCCCTTGCAGCTGCTATTTCCCAGGTCACCCAAGAAAGGAACTGGGATGTAGAGCGGCAAAATCGGCCAGGGACTTGGCTGGATGTTCATCCTGCCCACTGCAACGGTGCTGGGGCACCTCCCAAGGCACCGTCCTCAGACACTGGCAGGGAGCAGCAGCTCCAGCAGGCAGCAACAGCTCTTTGTCCATGCAGACATGAGTGGAAACCCTTATCTAGGGAAGCAAGTGGCAAAATAGCCCTCGATTGCCAAAGTACCAGGTCTTTGCTCTCTGCCTGTGTATCTCCATTCAAAGGTGAAGGTTAACAACAAAAGAATAAGAACCGGGATTTTTTCTCTGGGTCTTTTGAGCTTTTAGCCAACTTATTCACCGCTTCGTTGTGCTCGGTGTGAAAATTTAATGATTTTTATGGCTATTTTAATATTTTTATGTCTTTTTTCTTCAGAAAAAAACCCCACATTTGGTGTAAGAATTAAAACAGTATTTCATCCTTAACTGCAATCATCACAGATGATGTATGGAAGAGAGCTGGCTGCACATCAACTCAATATAAAGCCAGGATTGAATCTAACTTGGTCACTACAGCTGTGCATGATGTTTTATGGGGTGGTTTTTTTTCGTATCAGTCATAAATGAAGTGGAAACTGTGACTGTGCTGATTTTGTATAAAACATGAGGAAAAAAAATGCAAAATGAGAGGAAAAAAAAAGGAACTGGGATTACTATACATTTACCTGAATTGTGCATTTAGATGTGCAGTCTACTGAAAAACCCAACCCACCGTTGGATAATGAAGTTACAGCGGTTAATGCACGATGACAGTTTCACCACTACGCACATTAGTTGCGGCAATGGTTGCCCGCTGGTATGAGTAAACCTCTGCGCAAACCCCTTGCCAAGTGGCAGAAGGGTTTCTTCAGCTGTGGGAAACCACACGCTCAGGAAAAACCTTCAGGCCCTGTCTGAAAAATGGAGCTTCATCGCAATCCAGATGACTGTGGGAACGTGTCAATTGGTAGAAAAATGCCTTTATGCCTTTCTGCCAGTGTGAGATGAAATGTGACGCTTTGAGAGCATCAGCACAGTCCCATTTTTTTTTTTTTCCACCTGGCAACAGCTTTTTCTGACAAAGGTTTTGAACGTGGGATCATGTTAGAAATGGAACTTCAAAGCAAAGCAAAAACTTTTCATGTAAGAAGAGAGCTGCTGCTGAAACCATTGCTTTCTTACTCCCAGCTCGTGTTTCAGTTGTTGGGTTTTCTGCTGCCAGTTTTGAGCAGAACCCCATTTTTGCACTTTGTGTGACACAGCAAGTCCATCTCCTCCCGTCTTCAGCACCACTCCCCAGCCTCATGGCCTCTACGGTCTTCACCACCATTCCCCATCCTCCCGGAGTCCACAACGACAGACACAGAAATGACCGGCCATGGGCAGGCAAGACCCAAGTGAAAGGTCTTTAATGAACATGTACATGTATACAAGCTAGACGTCTAAGTGACCAAAGGTTCCCTTTTCAGTTGAAGGATGGACTCTTCTGGAGGGTGCTTAACAGAGCCAGGCAGCATCAGCCTTTGGGTTTGCCTTTTTTTCACCCTTTAGAAGAAGTTTGCTAAATATAATCCCACCCCAACCTTCAGGTCAGGCTGCAGTGGCAGAGCTCCCACTTCTATGCCAGTCTGTACAAATGGTTGATTACCTGGAGAGAGGGAATAACCACAATGGCAGAAACATAATTTGTGAATTTGTTCAGGGAATTTAATTACCTACATGGAAAAACAAACGCGAGAAAACACCTTCCCTCCGACCCCGCCCCAAGCAACAGATAAGCTTGCTGCTAGAGAGACAAGACACGGCACTGCTGTGCCAAAATCTGCAGCTCCCGATGGAACAGGAGGCGGAGGAAGGGACAGGACAGGATGGATGGACCTCAGTGGCACACACAGGGAGAGCAAGCCACTGCAAGGACGGGCACACCTTGGTCTGATGGACAGATCAAGACATGCAGAGGTTGGTGCTTCTGGAATAAACAGGCTCCAAAACCTTCTGCTGGGACCTACCCTGATTTCTCCAACAGCTGCAGAAGCAGCTTTAATCCACCTTTTGTCCCCAGATTTTGCTCTTCTGAGGGCCCATTATGCTACCTGAATTTAATGGTATCCATGGCATTTGCACAGTGCTTTCTGACGGTGTGTGCAAAGAGTCAGGTTGCTAATGAAAATAAAATGAGCGGTGCTGGTTTTGCATGTGAATAGTTGCATTTAACAAAATCATCAAATGGAAAAGGATTGTCCTTTCCTTTGCTAACAATTCTGGGTGCCACTACAAAATGCATTACCACAATCTATGTGGGCTTTTATACTCAAGGAGATGCCATGTGATATTATGCTGATGTGCCAGGACAAGATAGTTATTTTGCACTGTAGGGTAGCAGCTAGGAATGATGAAAGGCTGGGGAAAATTTATGGTGGATATATGTGGTTCTGCATCCCTCCTCCCCAAATTTTCAGAAAGCTTCATTACCCCTAATTCTGCCGGTCTGTTTTTATTACTTAATTACTGGATAAAACTATTTACTCACTCTCTAGTCTCGGTGGCACCACTGTATCCGAATGGCTCACAACTGAGAGCCTGTCATCATCACAGCATCCCCGTGGGGCAGGGAAGTGCACAGGGGAAACTGAGGCACAGAGGCAGTGCCCTGCTTGGGGGGACATGGGTTATTAAAACTAAACCCACAGCAGAAGCACTAAGCACTGCGCTGACCTGATGTGCAGCCCTTAAATTTTTGTCTCGTGTTGGAGGTCTACAGGCTTTGGTGCTTTGGGGGCTTTTGTAGTGGTGCAAAGACATGGGGTGATGGTGCTCCTGGTCCAGGTAGAGGTGGGGAGGACAGGCCAGCTTCAGGGACCCCATCCCTGTTCCACCTCCCATAGACAGACAGCGCCCAAAAACCCCAACAGATTCATCCCACTAACGTGTAGTCGTGGGTTTCCTGGGGGAATTAAACTGGTTGTCACCTCCTTTCCCTTGTATTTGCAGTACAGGGCACAGTACCCAGCTGTGTGATGGGGACAGCCAAGGCCATCCCATGCAGCAGCCCAGTTGCTCCCAGTGAAGGAAGCACTCAGGTCACTCTAACCCCTTCAGCAGACAACTATTTTTAACAAAACTTGTAGGAACATGACAAGTTTGAGGCTGCAAACTGCATTCTCAAACGTGATGGAAATTGGTTCAGCCCTTATTGGCAGGGGGAAGGAACTGCAGGACAGAGTGGCAAAGTGATGGACAACGACTTCCAAATGAAACTCCCCATTTCTGAGTGTTTTCACACTCTTTAGCAAGTACTTCCTGCCTTGTTTTTCCTGCATTAATTTTGGCCTTTAGAAATTTTTTTAAAGCCAGAAAGGGGATTTAGACATTAGAACAGCTACTGACCTGATACAAGTTAATGATTTTATAAAACGCCTAAAAAATGCTTTACTTTAAAAGATTGATGTTTCCTATTGTATTTTTTCAATGCCAATTAATTACTTAATTCATTAGCAATGTAACACAAGAATAGTCTTTGAAAATCCGGTGCTTTGTGCAGATGCCTTTAATTATGGATAATTAAATACTGTGGAAGGACCTGATTATACCTCTGAGCATTTTCTAATCTGGAAAATGAAACACTCTCTTGTACTCTTGAATGCATATAACAAAAGCTGAGCTCAACAACTACACGCAGGAAAAAAAGATGGGAAAAAAAGCACCCCAAAATCCACACCAGCCCCAAACCCCGCAACTAAAGGAGGGCAGAAATTTCTGCGGAATCCCAAGGGCTTTGCGCACACCCTGCCTGGTTGACCTCTTCGCACAGGGTTGTACACAGTCCCTGCCTTGCCGGGGATACGAGTGGAAGCCCAAGCAAGCTCACCATGGAGCCGCTGCAGCCAGCGAGCAAACACGGGCTCAGGGCAACTCGATGTTAACGCTTGCTAAAGTTGGGAACAGATTTCCAGATGGTCCTTTGTACGTATGGCTGCAATAGCCAAAACTGCTAAAAAGAGCAAAGCACTCTCCAAATGAAATCAGGGCTGACCTTGGAAGATGAAAACTTGCCAGCGCCAGAAGTTACTCTATTAGTTTGGCTTTGCATTCCTTCCCCTTCCTTTTTTTTTTTAATTTTCTTCTCTTTATTCCTCCGCAGCAATCGCAGTGAGAAAGTCAGCATCCAGAGGGCTATAATAACCAGCCTCGCTGTCTCAGAAAGGGTTTTAATCTCAGAAGAAAGCCAGGGAAATGTTTGTTTTGAAGACAGCATCACCCCAGCGCTTTCAAGGCAGATCCCCTCCCTACCGCAGCTGAGATCCTGCAGTAGGCCCAAGGAGGTTTATTTTTGGCTCTTTTTGTACTTGCTGGAAAAATGTGGGGGGAAAGGAGGGGCACCGGCGCCTAAATAAAGCCAATTTGTGCCGTCACGCCAGGCACCCTTGCTGCGTACACCCTCCCTTCCTCCTCCCCCGGCATCTTATTTACACCACGGCCAATTTCTCCCAGCATCCCTACCCCTCCTGCACCCTCTGCAACCCATTTCCTTCTGCCTTAATTAAAAGCCACCAATTACAGTGCCGAGTGATCAAACGAGGCCGGGGGCTTTTCGTTGCTAGTGGCCAGTCCCACTTGGCTGACTGGGAGCTGACTTTTGCCGCTGGGCAGCCCGACCCAACTCCCTAATGAACGGCAGGTTATCAATGCGCCGAGCACATATGCTGCAGAACCGGGCCGTTAAGCGCTGTATCGCAAGCGAGCCATCAGCCAGCGAGACTAAATACTTAAAGACAGCACAGGCCAGGGCTGGGTAAACCTCCAGCGGATGCTTTTGAGAGCAAACAGCATCTATTTATCCCCCATGACTCTTATTTTGCATGCTTCTTCCCTGGGCCATGAAGTAATTGCCAAACCCAGTGAATAAACTCTGTCGTCTTTATTGAAGGTATTTCTCAGCTGGAAAATTTTGGGAGAAAAATCAGGACAGGTCCTGTGAAACCTTAGGGGCAGGGTGACATGAGGGGGACAAATAAAGGGGCTTCACACCAGCTCTGTTCGATCTGGAGCAACAAACAGAAGGAAAATGTCACCCGTAACGTACAGGCTGCCTGTCTGTGCTAAGGAGTCAAAGTATCAACCACGACTTTGTGGCTGCTGATATCCAAGTGTGGGGTGTTGCTCTGCCCCGAAGATCCCCTCCTGGAATGCACAGCCAAAATTTTTGACAGAGGCAGCTGATTTCAGCTGAGAAATGTAGCAACTCAGCAACCGCGGGGTGAAATGCACAACTAGGCACCTCAGTGTATTGGACGTTATCGATGCCGCCCAGGGACGTGGTGCCTACGTCATTTGTCAGGATTACCCACCCGACGCTGCCAGAAAGGCTCCCTCCTATAAGCAAGGCATCAGAGACTCACTGCTAGCCCCTCGCCAGGAGGTTACCTCCTCCCAACGTGACGGCAGTGGGGGTAACGCTGAAAGACTGGGGTGCAGCAGATCCCACAAAGACAGCAATAACACCTTACTAGAAGGTGCCATTATTAAAAGGACATTAAAAGGTGCCATGCCTGCAAGCACCACCAGACTCACTGCTGCTTTGACCTTACGAGTTGGGAAGGTTTTGGACATAATGAGCTTATGTGGGGGATTTTATTTAATTTTTTTTTTCCCAACAGATTAGTGGAAAACAGAAAGCCAATGATACGTAGCTCCTTTGCTGACCCCCACGGCAGTGACCTGCCTATTAATGCATACATTGGGTTGGTCCCACCTAGGAGTCTATATTCAACCAGCATATGCAATACCCGGTTTACTGCAGACTTCCCTGTGCCAACATTTCATGTACCAGAGCAGGCTGTGCCTAGAAAGATCAATCCTCAGTCGGGAGGACAAAAATGCACCAGTTTCCTTGAGGCACCTTGAGCATCACCTTCACATCTGGCAAATCCTATTCCAACAAGGAAAAGCTTTCACACACCGCTTTGAAACCCCAGTGCATTCACAGGGCTGGGAAAGCCCAGCCTGTTTGCTGGGCGCTGGCTGTCCTGGCCAGTCTGATGGTGCCTGTGAGCATCCCACGTGAACATGCCAAGCACGGTCACTGCCACTGCTCCCAATTCGCCGGCGGTCTCCTCTAATCTGATCTCTGGCTACAGGATAGCCGCGGCACTTTGTTTGACCCGTGGTTAGGAGAGGAACTTCTTGCTTGATCACACGTGAACCCAAGGAGGGAGAGCGCAGGCAGTGCTTCCCTGAGACGGAGAAAACAAGCAGGGGAGAAGGGGCAATGCAAAGTGCAAAAAACGCTACTGCATGCAATATAGGAGCAAGAAAAGTCTTGGATTTTGTTGCTGGGGGCTTATAATCCCTTTCTTCGAGGCCATTCCCCCTCCCATCACTGCTCCTCGAGCCTTTAGATCCATAGATATAAGTTAGGCTAAATCTGTAAAGAAAAGTAATCACCTTTATTTCACTGGTTGATCCACTTGGGAAACCCAAGCGACCATTTGGGCAGAGAAGAGCTTCAAGCACAAGTGAAACTGTTCAACAAGGGGCTCTGGGAGGTTCACACCGAGCACCGGGACAGCTGTACCTAGCACAGCCCCTCTGTGTTTCTCAGTCCCTTACTCAGATTTTAGCAAGACCTTTTTGGCAAAAAAATGGCAGCAAACCAAAGGAGGCAGAGCAGCAATGTAGGGGGGACATGTAGACCCTCTTAGCCCAGACAAGCAAGCTCCCTTCACAGATAAAAGCACCCTCAGAGGACGACTGGCTGTAACTTCGCCGTTCGTCCCAAGGGGCAGCGCCGCCTCGCAAGGGCAACAGCAGCAGCATCCCCCAACTCGGAGGGCACGAGGCTGGCTTACATGGGTGTGGGAACTGGCCCTGGCTATTTTTCACTTGTAACAACTTCATTATTGAGCTGTTAGGACAAATGAGAGAGGGGAGCAAATCCTCAGCTGCTGAAAAAGCACAGGTGTTTCCCTTGGAGCAAGGCAGCCAGGCCAATTTATACCAGTCTTAGGAACTGGACCACAGTGTATTTGCTCTCTAGGAGGGCATGAATGTAGCCAAGAAAAACCGTGGTTTCTGTGCAAAACATAGCAAATATATCTAATTGTTACTATTGTGGACAGGTTTCCATTTTTAAACGCAGTTTTCCAAGTCCTTAATAATTACCGTTTGACATTTCCTGTAATACGTTTCTTTTTTGTTCGACACAGCTTGAAAAGTAACAAAAACTTCTCTCTCGCCAGTTTCCCTGTAGCACGGTGAGGGCACCAGAGCCTCACAAGCATCAGCTGCAGCATGTCAAACAAAAGCAAGCTAAATTCATTCATTAATTGCTGGCAGCCACTGCCCTGATCCATAACCCGGTGGGCAGGTTTGCGACTGCCATGCCGTCGGGAAGGGGCCGGTGCCCACACCGCCCACACGACTGGCGGCCTCTGCTTGCTGGGAGATAAGGGATGATGCATCGGATGCTGCTGCAGACCCGGTTCAGATGAATAATCCTCATGCAGAAGGAGTCCCTTGGACATCAGCGGTGGCTGCGATGAGTCAGAGATCAGAGAACGAGGCTTTTCTGCAAGGAACACCCAATGTTGGCTCGGCCCTCATGAAATCAGAGCCTTTGACTTGCAAACGGAGCTGGCTCGGCACTGAAATGCTACATGTCAGCTGCAGTGCGTTCCCCAGCCTCTGCTCAGACGCAGCCTGAGGAGCTGACGGGGGGATTATTTACTCCCCGGTTTTTGTAGCTGTTTCTGTATGCGGTGAGAGCTGAGAGGGGACAGCACAAAAGCACACTGGTATTTTGGTTCACAAGACAGAAACCAGGCAAATGCACTGACCTGAGCTAATGAGACTCAGGAGTACCGAAGCAACATTGAATGAGGGCTCTTCCACCCGTGCCTCCTGACATTTCCCATGCATTTCAGATGAGAAAGTGCAATTCAAGGTGCTATTCTGCAAATAGCAAAGCCTGCGGGCCTGATCCTGCAAGGTGCGGAGGGCTTCCCGAGAAGCGCTGGGTGATGGCAGCCCTCTCCAGCCAGGCATAGAAGGTGGTGGCCCCAAAGGCATCTAACCCCAGAGGAGTATTTTCATCTCATCCTGGACCTGACTACTTACCCAGGGGAGAGTGAGAGCCAAGCGGGAAGGACGTTTCCCATCGCAGTTGGAGCTATCACTGCTATTCCTCTCCCACTCAAAAGAGGAGGAAAAGTCAAAGTTGCAAGCACTTTTTGGGTTTAATAAAATCACAGCAGGTTGCCTGAAATAATTCACCGGGCAAAAAGTCCCCTCATTTCTGTCCTCCCTATTGGAAATGTTCCAAATTATAAAATAAAGGCCTACATCCAAAACCATGTCACCCCCTCCACCCTCCCAGATTTGAGTCAGTTCATTTTGAAAGCATTAAAACTGGTTATCTGATCATTTCAAGGTTTTTTCCCCGACCCTTTTTAATGTACAAACAGCGAGTTTGCTATAATTGGCCTTTTTCCCGGGGATATCTCAGTGAGTCAGCATTTTCTGGCCAACATATTCCCATCTTCTTCAAATACGCTCAACTAGCTGCAGTGAAAAAAGTCTGAGCTTTGAAAGGTCGGGGAGAACTTTGTGTGCTCATCTTCACATAGACCCATTTCTCTCAATAGATCCCTGTGCAGGACATCAGTACCTTTCTTTTTGGTACATCAGCTCCTGCTCCATTTATTCTAACACACATGAGCTTCCCTACCACCACCAAACTCCTGGCACAAAACATTTTAACTGGGACAAAAATATGGCTTACTTTATCTAAAATGAGTTATACTGGTTTACATCAGTTGTGGGACTGGCCTGTATCTAGTATTTTTCTTAAAACTACTTACTGAATTCCTTGTGGCAATTAGGATTTCAGAAACGGGTACAAGTGGAATGCGTACGTCCTAGAGTTTACCCAGAAAAAATAAACCTGGGGAGCCTCCATGCACAAGAAATACAATATTGCGCGCATGGTGTAGAATACGTCTGATGAGGATGTAGGAGCTCTGGGATATCTAAGGGGAGCTTTGATTGCCTTTCCACCTTCCTAGGAGATGAAATCTAACTTGCAGTTGGCATCTTTTGTGCACGAATAAGGTTAAATCATATATACGATTAGATCACACACATCCTGAGTGCATCGCTGACAGGGTAGATTTCACTGGAACTCTGTTTGTTAGATAGGACTGACAGTCTGTGGTGCTTTCCATGCTGTTTTGAAGAGGTTTTAGCCTGATTTTTTTTAGTTTCTACCATGAGCAAATTCTGATTTTTACGGTTTTAAGTTTCAAGAACTTGCGTACAAAAAGAAATGATAAGAAATACAGGCATGCCTACACGGGGTTGCTAAGAGTGACCATGTTTTGCAATGAGACCCACCTAGTACATACCTATACCCCAAAGGACGGGTTCCTTCGGTCCAGCAGAAGAGCAGTATGTCCTCAGGACACCGAAGTTAGGAGGACCATGGGGCCACCACTGTCTTTGCTAATGACCTACTGTATCCCCTGGGGTGCATGACTGCCCTCCTCCCTGCCTCCTCTCCTCCCCAGTCCCTATTTCAGGTGTGAGCTCTGCACCTCAAGCCTCTGCACATGAAATCTCCTGGTGGCTTAGTGCTTCTGGAGACAAAATGATAAGTGCAGTGGCAGCTTTTCTTGTGGAGGGACTCACTGAGCACACCCATACTGCTGAATAAAACAGGGCATGAGACTCTCCTCTGGCTCTAATGCCATGTGGCAAAGACTGGCCACATCCATACCACCCAGCACTTCTCCGTGGACCTCCTCCAGACCCCAGCAGGTGCCCTCTTCACCCTAAGATGTAATTATTTTGTGTGTGTTTCTTTGGACTGCTTGAGCTAGCAGGGGGGCAGCCCTGCAGCCCAGCGGGGTGATGGTCCCTTAGCATCAAGGGTGCTGTACATGCCTCGGGGTTGGGGTGAAGACACGGCTGAGCGGTGGAGCACACAAAGCTTGCTAAAACAGCACTGGCTGACTGCTGCGACTTAGGTGTGCCACCCCTTACAAAGTGCTGACAATCAGGGTCCCATGGGTCAGTGCTCTGCCCAGCCCTCCTTTATTTAGCTGTACCAATATGGCCAGAGGAGTGAGGAACCGAACCACACCAACCCAACCAGCCAAGGCAAAGACAGCAGCATCCTCTCCTCTTTTCCACTGGGCTTTTATTTGCTGATGACCAAGCCTAAGCTCTTCAGTCTTAAGTATGAATTCAGATCAACATCGCAGAAGGGTTTTCTAAACACAGACACAGAAAGCAAGAAATTACCCCCAACCAGCCAAGCTCTTTGCAGCCTGTGCTGCAGGAACTGAGGCGAGAAAAGCCTCATGCTGCAGGAGCGATGCCCTGGTGCTGAGCTCTTAGACTGAGAGCTGAAAACACCCGTGGAAAGTCAGAGCATGAAGACAGCTAACCGACAGGGAGAGAGGTGGGCCAAGGGGGTGGAAGGAAATGGATGCCGATGTTTATGGGCAGAAGAGCATCTCTGGACAACAGGAACTGGCAATATCTGATGGCAGCCTTGGCACTGTACCAGCCTCTAGGCTGTCCTACAGGAACCTTCTCCAGGCAGCACAGCTCAACCACTGTCACACAGCAGTATTACCACCACGTATAAATAACGTTCTTTCACCCTCACCCAGACATGCTGTAACAAATTTTGCATCCCTCTGGCAAACAGTTCCACAAAACTTGCACTTATTTTCATTCTGCCCAGGAGATGCACTCCATCAGCAAATCAGGGATAGAGATGAAGAAAAACGCACCTTAAAAATACTTTTTAGTCTCTCCAGCTGAACTGATTGGTGAGTTGGCAAGCATAACAGGCTAGGATGTGCAAACATACAGTAATACCCAGAATGAGATTACTGCACTGATTTCCTTCGCAGAGGTGCATAGGTGTAGAAGAGACAGAAGGCTGCAGCTGAAATGCAGGACCCTACCAAAGAAGCAGAGAGGATGGAGACATAGAAAAGGCGGAAAGAATGAAAGGAAGCGGGAGGAGAAAACTTTTAAGTGCCTTTTTTAATTCTACGTTTTCTCAGACTTTCTTAGCTCTAATCTTTAATTCATATTTTCATTACAGTCTCTTTGCTCTGTAAAGTCTGCATTTCATGTAAAAGGAGCAGTTCAAACACCAATTATTTGACATAAGTCAACCCCTTGTTAAAGTCCTCTACTCCACATATATGTAGGCTCCAATAAAAGAAGCATTAAACATTCATTAAATTAGAAATACATGAAGACAGTGTCTGCCACTCTTCTCATACAGATATGCTTAATAATCCTAAACTTCTAGAGCAGCAAAAGCAAACCCATCTCTAATCCTTTTAGAAAGCCTGGCCATGCAAAACACCCCAGCCTCCTGCAATTTGCCTGTGAGTCACCCAGAGATATTCGCTCTTGCAGGTCAGATCCCCAGCTGGAGTAAATCAGAGTAAAACAACGCTGCCGGTGTTACACCAAGTGACACAGACTCAGGACTTGGCTTTAGGCTTCTCTTGCAGCAAAATGGTTTACAGCAATGTAATCAGATAATAATGTCACTTTTGGTCTTTTAAGTTAGTTACACCAAGAATCTGATCAGGTGGGGAACGGCAACACCACACCTGCTTTAATTTCAGCACTGCCCAGGCTGCTTGTGTTCTGCAAAAGGAACCTGGTTTCCCAACCTGAATCTAGGAACTTCTTCCCCAAAAAAATCCCAAACCCACCCCCTCGTCTACAATATACTATCATGATGACAGTGGATCTTGAACTGTACTGCCATAGGCTTGTGCACACAAATTTCAGCAGTATTTTCCCACGGGGAAACAATCACTGGTGAGCAGATGCTTCTTCATAAATATTTCTGAGTTTAAAGAGCAATGCAAACCATATAACGTTTCCCACATCTCTGTGAGCTGTGTCCGCTTAATGAGAGCTTTGGAGCAAGTCCCATCCAACAAATGACTTCTCACAATCCTCCCCTACCCTTCTCTTTAGGGTGCTTCTAGACTTTAATTTCAAACTCTGCTGGGGTGGAAGCATGGCAACATGGTTAGGACCTGGGGTACAAATTCGTGGTAGTAGCTTTCAGCTCCTGCCTGGCCTTCGGCTGTCTGGCAGAGTCTTCTCCTGCCTTGTTTAATACGTGAATTATCCTTTTCTTGCTTCCTGGGCAGAGGAAGAGACCACAAATGCTCAGGAAGCATTAGCTGGGCTGTAAGCGTGCAGATGAACATGTCGGGTCGAAAGGGGCTGCTGTCCCGCTGGCGCCCTACCGCAGCACTCTTTGAATTGAGCTTTTCCCAGCAGCATCCCTGTCACTCTGACGCTACACAGTCCAGCAGCTACCGCTTTGTGTGAGCACTGAGCTGTGTGATAGAGTTAATCACATTAAGCGCTGTTCAGTTCATGTCTTTTTTGTTCTCTAAAGGCTCTTCCTCTCCCTTGCCTCTTTTAGTCTCTCCTTCCTCTAAACTTCAGGAGATGGCAGATTCAACTCAGCCCTCCTTGATGCTATCCAGCACCAGGATGGCTAATTTTGGAAGGTTTAACCTCCATATGCCTTTCCAAAGCTTTTCACCATTATTAGATGACTCTTCCAACAGCTGTGTCCACAGGGAGCAGGTCACAGTCTTGAGTCAGCAGAGCATTTAAGCATCTGGATAATCCAACTGCGTGAGATTTCCAAAAGCAACAGAGGGGCTAGCTCTTGACAGGTGCTTACGTACCTAACTCTCATCAGCAAGTTCGGAGTCTACGTGCCTTTAACCACTTGGCCTGAAGTGATGGAGGTGAATGAGCTCCACCAAAAATCAATTTCAGTGAAACGACTTCTTTTTTCAAGGAACAGTAAAGCAAGTACTGAAGTATTCTGTCAGGTTGGTGACTGCCTGGCCCAAATATACCGCCTTGTTCTCAGTCTTAATCTTTTACCAGCTTTTAAATCAATCCTTTTTTCCCTCTGTTGGTAATCAAATCACTCCTTTAATTGAGCACCACATTCCTGCTGGTAAACACAAAGAACATTAGCCAACAATCAATCAAAAACGCATCCTTTGTAGTCTCAGGAATTTTCTTTTGCATTCAGCCTTCCAAAACCATTGATTTTCATAGCTGTCCACAAAGCCTCGGTGCACTGGGCTCTGCCATCACAATGTTAAGATGGCTTCTACAGGTTCTGCAAGACGACTCCTGATTTGGGTGGCATCTCTGCATCAGCACGGCAGTGCTAAGGAGTCGGCTGTGAAACAACCACCAGCCCCCACGTGCTGGGCAAGCGCTGCCTGAAGAGGAGCAGGTCCTTCCCGTGACCCCTCAGCCTGCCATCTGAATGGGGGGGTGGTGGTGGGGTCAACTGAGTACCCAAAAAGCTGGCTGGCTGCCATGAATACTTCATCCACCAAGAACAAAGGGTGATGCAGCTACGCTATGCTACTGGCTTCGGTCTCCGGGACCTATGAAGAGGATCGTGGAGTCCAGCAAAGTCCGGCATGGAGGATACATCTTCTTCCTGGCTGGTCACATTCAACTCGCATCTGCACAATCAATCAGCATATTGCATAGACTTTGACTGAAGGGGTTTTAACTGCAATCTTAAAATCTGGCCATTTCAGGAATTCCTGAAATAAATTAGAAGAGGAATTTTATTTAGTTGTTTTTTCTAAAGGAATTTCCCCATGGCTCCAAACCACTGTTTTCCATAAAGTAAATGAAGTCTTCTCTTGTCCTCTTGCCACATTTTCTGTGTCATCTTTATCCTGCAACAGGTGTATATTATCAAATGGCAGACAAAACATCCTCTCCCCAAAACTTTCCTTTTTTTCCTCAAACTTTTAGTAATTTTTTTCCACACTTCATTGATTTTTTTGTCACTGATCATGTTAGAAGCAGATGCTTTCCAAAACAATGACCTGGAGATTCAGTGATCCACATCTTGCAGATAAATAACAAGCTATATTTATGCAATAAAGCACAGGTAACTTAATATCCAGGCACTGGATTATTCGATATTAAAATCTTGGCACTTTTCAAGATAGCTGGTAGTTTGGAACAATAGAGACCACGTGGGAAAGTTCTTTTTGTCAATATTGGTTAACAACTTGCACTGTTAATCCATTACCTTCACCTAAAATACAATAAATAATTTACATTTATACGGAGCCTTGTGTCCCCCCAAATCCCAAAGGGCCTTGCAAAATAAACACATCGCATTGCCCCCCTAAGAAGACAATACCCGGGCATTGATTTGGTTGTCTCCCTGATTCAGAAGGAAGAACCCTGTTCATTGACTGCATCGCCAACACCTCTTTCTGTGGCATCTAGATCTTACTGGGAGGTCTACCCACCCGAGTGGTAATCATTATTAACCTTGCTTAATTTATGAAAGTAAATGTTCCTGAACCAACTTTCACCTGGCGTGTGGCTGGGCAGGATGGGAACAGCCTGGCCTGGGGGCTGCCTGCCCACGTCCCAGCACCAACTCCCCCTGTTGTCCACAGCGGAGCTTTCCTGAAGGGACACACCCCGCTTCGGCCCTTGGGGACTTCAAAAAATCTCCCACTTAGAAAAAAGGCATTTCTACATACCACTTGCTAGGGAAAGGCAGCCTTGAAGGTCAGCCCCCGGGTGTTGTTCTACACAGTGGCGTGCAAATTTCACTTAGGGACACATGTAACGCGTATTTGTTTGCTAAAGGAAAGGCTGCCCTCGGCTTCGATGGGCTGGGAAAATCCCTGGGGGTTTTCTGGGCAAAACACTGTGTTACAGAAGGAACAGGCTAGGGTGCAGAATGCTTATTTCAAATTAACTCGAATGGAGAAATAATGAGCAGCAAGTTTATATTCTCCGTAAATTAAGAGAGAAGCTTAGGTAAAATGTAGCTTTATATGCATGGAAATAAATTATTATTTACTCGCTTTTGTGCTCATGCCCTCAAAGATGAAGACATTTGTGTGGAATTATTAATATTTATAGCATATTACAATAAATACTCATAAGAGCTTTGCCTGAATACATGCTATTTTACCAAGGTAAAATCTTTGAAGGTCAAAGGTATCTTTTCCTTGTGTGTGGAGGGCAGGATCAGACTCTTTACTTTGAAATCTGTATCAACTGTGATAATTTAAAACTTTAATTAAAGACTCAGTGACAGATTATCTACAAAACATCTTCCTGCTGCCCAGTATTTCATCACGAATGTCTCCAGAAGCCCACGCTAACGTGAGTAAGCACACTTGCCAGGAAGTATTTTATTGTGGACATGTTAGCTTTTATCTATCTTGTTGGGTAACAAGTTCTTTTGTTGTGGATTGGTGGCAACAAAAATTAAATTAAAAGCAAAACCAGACCCCAAAACAGAAATTTATAATGCTTATTCTGTTCATCCCTCAAGAAAATGAAAGTGCCAAGGCAAAGTCTATTTTAGCAATTGCATTAATGTATGTGTAAATGGGTGAAGGCGTCTTTGAAATGCTCTGAAAAGAATTTCACACTTCAGAGAGGAGAAGAAGTTAACAATTCTATTGTGGCATTTATTGGAATTTCTAAATTCATTTCCTCAACACAGCTGTGCCATAAAATCCCCCATGATGATGATTTTTTTCTGATGTCAAGATTGTTTTTGGATAGACTTCTCAAGGAGCACTTTGTAAAATCAGGAGAACACGGGTCGCCAAGAACCCTGCGCTGCCCTTTCCTTGCCTCCACTCACCTCCAGCCTTCTCCCGAGCAGCTGTGAGGCTGTTAATTTGAAATTGCATCTGGTTTTTCTTCCACGGAGCAGCAAACGGGGGAATGGACACACAAGTGGCATGAAGCTGATCCCCCTTACGGCAGTGGGCAAAGATCAGCGTGTTGCTAACTCAGCACGGCATTGGAGGAAGGACCTCCGAGGCCACCCGGGGACCCTCTGCTGGAGCACATCTACTCACCCCCACTCCCATGTTGGGAGTGGGTGGCTTTGGCTCTGAACAAACAGCACTGGGCAAGGCGAAACGCAATGAATTTCTCCCTTTGTGCACAGCAGTAGGTGAGGGTTGTTCCGAACTGGCAAAGAAGAGGAACCCATTTAATCTGGATCACAGATTAAACCAGACTAAGAGATGCGAGTGATGATATACCGGGGATGCCCCCAATCCCTGCATCCTGCATCCTTGCCAGACCATGTCCAAAGGGTTGAAGGAAACATAAAGAACAACCTCACAGCAATGCATAAGGGAGGACTTTAAAAACCAGACGTCCCACCAATAATGAGGCTCAACCCACAGCAGTGGACGGATTTATGGGGAGGGACAAGCAGAGGTTTGGAAATGACGAGTTCAGCGTCAGGTGAGAAGACCCAGGGGAGGTGTGAGTAACACCACACAGGCATATCTACAGCCCTGGACACAGAACGATAGGGACCTCGTGAGGGATTTTTGCTCGGAAAGGCTTTGGCGTAAGCAGAGTGGATGGATGTTCTCATTGAACTGCAGGACAACCTGGGGGCAGGAGGGATAGCACAGATGGTGGCAGCCACGAGCTTAATTTTCACATGAACAGTGATAAGCAAGTTTTAGATCCCGCAGAGGAGAGAGTTAACAATAGCTGACACACTTTTGTCTGGAGAAGTCACAATGACTAGAAATAACAACTCGGGGCCATAATTCTGCAGCCTGTCACTACCAGGAAATGTGAAATCCAGTGACCTTTCATCTCCACGACAGAAATGCTGTGCAGCACCTGGAGCCATCACCCTTAAAATCCACTCTGACAAATTGGATGATGGGACACAAAGGAGAAAACGTCCTCTCCCTCCCTCAGCCCCAAATTTTAGCCTCCCAGTGAACTCCGCCTGCTCTGCGTGTAATGTGGTATCCCCTGCTGAGCAGAGCCAGCTTTGCATCAGCTACACCGCATTTAGCAAAGCACAAGATAACAATTCTATTTCTTTTGACAATAAGGAATAAATCTCCAAAGCCACTTGTTCAAACTGCTCTTAAATGATGGTAGAGGGAGGGAAATTGATATTGGCTTTTTATGAATCTTCAGGTCAGGTATGTTAGAATCAACAGATTTTTGCATTAACCTCACTGCTTCACAGCACTTTTGCCCTTGGCAAGACATAATTAAGAAAGGCATGAAAATCTATCTGAATGTATCAAGAGGAAATTATTCTCCTGTTAATGGCAGCAACAGCTAAACAAGCAGGCAAGCCACGCTGCTAGCAGAGTGCAGCAAATGATGCAGGGCTGTGTTTTAACCTGAAATGAAGATTTTCCTTACCAAAATTTTAAGGAGTAGCTTTTGAAATGAGGATTTGCACTACATGTTGTTCTGGGGATTAACTTTTTTTCCCCCCAACAGCTGTATCCCTTGAGCTCTCCTGTTTGCCAGTCTAAAATGATGACCACAGGGACTGAGACTAAACTAAAATCTTTTCACCACACTGAAACATGGCGCTGTCACTGTCTTCACCACTTTGGTAGAAAGCAAAAGCTACTGGATGGAAGGAAAAAAACAAATAAATTAAAAAAAAAGGTGGGTTTCAGTCATTTAAGTGGGTCTGTCAGCTTGTGTTATCTTCATGCATGTGTGAAACTGAGCTTTAATTGACTGGCTGCAGTGGAGCGCTGAACGGTAAAATCTTGGTCTCAAGACAAACAGACAGTGTTGCGATCCTCATTCATTAGGATGTGTCAGAGGGATTCAGAGGGGGAAGAGACACAGCAATGTCTGTTACTCTTTCACATGAAGTTCCCAAATTGTAAGAGGGAGGCGAAGGGTGTGCGCCACACTCGGAGCCACATCCAAGAGCAGTTACAAAATTTGCTCATCAGATTCCCTGTGACAATGGAGACTACCTTTGCGCCTACTTATTTCTATCACTTCGTGAATTATTTCATTTCATTTGCGAAGGATAAAGCCAAAACTACAAGCATTGGCCAACTATTAGCCAGTCAGCACCAGCTGCAGCAGGAGGAGCAGAAAGCCCTGCCAGCTGGAGGGTCTCACATCTCATCCCTACAGCCAGGCTGGGATGCAAGGAGGGGTTCAGCTCCTCGATCCCAAGGAACAGCCACGCCTCTCCCCTTCATCCATCGCTGGCTCAGAGCTGTGCTGCGAGCCCAGGTCTCCCTGGCCGCAGAGAGCAGGATCCCCCAGGCGTGTAGGCTGCCCTTAAGAGGATGGTAAGAAATACTTCCCTGCCTAAAACAGGTTTCAGAGAACTTTGTATCTCCAACAGACGAGTGGAGATAGGAGTGGAGAAATTTGGCAAAACCATGGAGGAAGCCTCCTGGCTTCTAGTTGAGGGTCCCAATCAGTACACTGTGACCTGGAGCCCCTTCAGCAGGTGGCTGATTTTCCTTCTGTCCTCTTGTCCTCGCTCCCATCAGTAGGAGCTGCTTCTTTCCCTTTCCTCCTGGTTATCTGGGCAACCTGCCTGTTTTTGGAAGAAAGATGCTGCCCACTCCCGGTCAGCAGGGATGTTGGGGACTGCAACACAGAAAGCCACTGACCCCCAAAGTGGGCAAGTCTGGTTCCTGCGGGAAATGGTCACGGTGGTGAATGGTTAGTAGGGAAATCCAGCAGCTCCTGGACCTGTGTGAAGCCATCTTTGAGTCTGCACTCCTGGGAAGCCTGAGCGATGCTCACAGTTTGGATTCATGTGACACGAACCAGATGGGAAGGAATCGGCAAGTACTGCCACCATAAATGCGGGGGATTCAGCATGGTACCCTATACGCGATGGGAACACAGAGGCCAAACACACCCGAGTGGTGTTCGTTCAGGTGTAAATGAGTCTGAGCTATGGTGACAGGCATGGCGATGGCCACTGTTACCCCTCCCAGTCATCAACCCAAAACATCAGTCTTGCTGAGTGCGATGGGAAATCTCATACCCAAGTGTAGCAGGCTATATGCAAAGGTGATGGATAGAGCTGGTTAACATACCTTTTCTCTGAAGACCAACAACAACAAACCAATGAAATTTCCTATGAATATTTTCTGCTTTTCAACAGAAACATAAAACTCTAAATTAAAACCTTTTAAAATATTTTTGAGTAAAAGTCATGGTTTAATGTAAACCTCAGGATTTCAAGGAGTATTTTTGATACAATTTTCCAGACTGGTCTTAATTTTGCCAGTTCCTTTAGTAAAAATACTTTGCATTTCCAACTGTTTGCTTCTTCTCTGTCTTAAAGAGCAGAAAATGTGTTGAAAATGTTATTTCTTTGTAAACATTTTCATTTAGATCCAAAAGCAACCATTACTTTTATCCAGCAGCAGTGATGTATGTAAGAGGAAATATATATGGGTAGTGAATTCCAAACACGAGAAGATGAGTCCAAGCAGCCATTTCTTACATGTTAAGAAAGCCATGAAGAGGTTTATGTGACGCTAGCTCACCTCTTAATCTGTCTTCATATCTACATTAGGAGAAAGGTGCTTTTCCAGAGACATAAGTGTGTACGGGCTGCGGTACAAGACCGGGGAGACCTTCTTGGAAACATATTTATTTTCCAAAGAGGCACTTTCAGTCAACCCCAAACCCTTCTTGAAAGTATTGCTGAATCCGACTCCAGTTCATGAAATTGTGTCAGCAGGACAATGAGGGCCAACACTACACACACAGACTCCAGTGCACAACCTACAATATCACAGGCTTGGTGCGTGTCTTACTGGCCCCAGTGGGAGTTTTGCCATTGATTTCAGTGAGTTTTCCCCTGGTCTTAAGTAACAATCATTGGCTTCTTAATTTAGGGACAAAGACTCTCTCTTTTCTTACATACTTGATTTCATGTTAGACTAATTATGAGAAAAAAGCAAATATATCAAACTACTATCACCGATATCAGGACTCAATCCTATAAAACCTTACTCAAGTCAGCAATCCCATCAGCTTCAATGAGAAGACACAGGCCATAAAGAGCAGCCTTAATTTTTCACGGTTGCCACCTCGTAACTGAAGCCCACATGCAAGGAGAAGTAACAGCCCCCATGCCCACCTGTGCTGATGGAAGCAAACCTCCTGGTGATGCATTGGTAACAATATTTTAATAAAATGTTTCCTTTATATCTCTTTGTTAAAGCCAATACAGTACTTTCTTACCATTTTTGCAGACAGGACAACACTGTTCTGGTTCATAGACTGGGTTGACACACTCAGGAACTGCGCAGTCTGCTACAACACAGTGAACTTCATTGCTGGGCTCGCAGCGACACCATTCGCATGGCGAAGGCTAGGAACAAATCTAAAATTAGCCCATTATCCTCCCGTAGCTCACAAGTTTGCAACATTTCTATCTTGCCATAAGATAAACACATCAGCATTCAATGCCTCTTGACTGCATTAATTCATCATGGGTAATACAAATTAACCTATAGGACAAAATAGCAACATCTGAAATAATAGGCAACTAGAACATTAGAAAAAAACAGTGACTGAGCTGAAGCCACTAGGTTGTACTTCTGCTCTACTCATCTGTTGTTATCTTACACATTTGGCTGGCAGCAGAGCAGGACTTTTAGAAGATCACGAGTGGTGGCTCCTCCCAGGAAGGGAGGACAGGGTGATCTTCCAGGTCATACTCATAGCTCATGTAGACCACCACGGCCAGCAAACCCCAAGCTGTTGGAAAGATGCTGCTGGGGTGGCCTCTCCATCCGCCAGCCTCTCGATGTGCTTTCATTCCCGCTTTTCAGAGCAGAGGAGAATAGTGTTGTTCTTGGAGGGGCAAACACATTTTATTCTGTGTTTGTGCAGCACCTGCATCAGGGGTCTGTAAGCACTCCCATAACATAACCATTAGGTCTGGTCCTGGCCCCACTCCTGCCTGTTTCAACAAGGTTTGCGAGCAACTGTGTCACAGAGAATACGTAAATAATTAAGAGCCTGAATAATTCTGCTGAAGTCATGGAGTTTTGGATTAAAGGACCCAGCAAAATGGTTTCGTTTCAGCTCCATCAATTCAAACAGGAATCTCTGTCTGCCTCCAAACAGCAGAGAGTTGTCACTGTCTCACCCTTTGAAAAGCTGTGGAAATCTGTTGGAAGACAGAAAGGTCAGTGTTTTAAGGTTCCGAGTGTCCTTGTGTGTGTGCAAGTGTGATGAAAGGATGACAACAGAGCTAAGAAAGGAGAATAAGAGGAGAATTTGAAAGGAAAATAACTTCCTTTCAGTACCTGTAGGTTCAATACGTAACTCCCAATTCCTCAGCAATGGTACGTCCATCACTGACACTTGAACGAGTAAATGTGGGTATTGGGAAAAATTCTGCTTTCTGTTGCACTGGTGGAAATCTGCAGCAATGGGAATTCCTCCATATTAAAAAAAAAGTGAGATGCAAAGGAAAGGAGGATTCATCCCCATGTGTTTCAGACCCCAGTGACACGTCACTCATTTCTACAGAACAGATACAACCTGTGAGCCCTGGTTCTTGCAGGTAAAAAGCTTTTCAGTTCACATCTAAGAGGCTCCAGATGTCTTGAGTCAAATAATTTATTCGCAGGAAATTCATTTCTACCTTAAAATGCACTAATTAAAGCTTCCCTTGCTTTGTCTCAGTGTCTGCAGTCTATAATTCCCATCACCTCTCATTTGCTCACGGCTTTGGCAATTTAGATAAAATCAGCACTCCTTGAGCAAGGGAAGAAGTCTGTGGAGGTGGAATTCCTCTCTCTAATTATCTTTCCCCATTCAATCCTGCTTTGATTTCTGTCTGAAGTACCAGGAATCTAAATCCATTTGACTGACATTTCTTATTCAAGGCTATTTAATAAAAAAAACAATACAGAAGAAAATAGACAGAACTACTTGCTGAGGGATCAATAAGAAAATTGCTGCTTTGTTTTTACTCATTTTAATCGCTAATTATATGGAGCAGTAGAAGTAGATCTTGTGATCTGTGGAGGCTTTCACTGACGTATCCTTCAGGACTTGTCCCCATCTTCACTACTACAGTGGCTGCAATGCTAAGAAATACATGATGCATTTCCAGGACTGCAGCCCAATCTACGGCTTAAAGATGATCAGTGCAAGTAGAAGATGCCCCTGAATGACTCTGCCACTGAGTAAATGAGACATGACATACACATCTTTTGCTTTTGCGTTGTTGGTGTAACCTGAAAATGACACTGTAGTAAACCATCATGCTGCTTGACACCGAAAGCAGCGTTCCAGGAGGGAAGAAGCGCACACATTAAAGAAGGAAAGTGCACCTTGGTGGTACAAGGAACGAGCAGCCAGCAAATGAAAAGGCTGCTTTGGCACGAATGACAAGACTTTTCTCAGCCACCTCCTCTTCTCCATCTTATCAAGTTCAAGGTACTTGGTCTTGCCTCTAGGATCTTCCTCTATCTGACTATTTTGTTCACTTGCCAGTGCCCCTTACTGTGGCTCTCACCCAGATGCTCACCTGCATAGGTGACCCCAGCCTTCCTGTCCACTTATTTTATGAACGTCTAGGTACTTCCTCCCATGGGATGTGCTTTGGGATCTGATTTGGAAACCCCTGCCCTTTCAGAAAGGACCTTGCCCCAACCACGCTGACTGAGCATCTTTTTACTGTCATCTGTGTGCTCTAATTTCCCCGGAGCTACCTTTTTTGTGAAATAACGATGGGACATTGGCCAAAAAGTCCTCTATTTACATAGGCATTATGTAGACCAAGTGGCAAAACAACTAACTGGGAACCAGTGAAGAACAGGAAACCAGTGAAAGATGTCCCAAAGTTTTGTTTCCTAATTCTTGCATCTCATTTGCTCTTATTTTTCCCCAGATCACAGCAGTTACTTTTGTGGTCAGTGGTGTTCCCACCCACATGCTGCTGCTTCGCTTGCTCTCTGTCCCAGTGCAAGTACTGCTCATGATTAGGAGCGTTTCACAGGATCCACTAGGCAGCTCTGTCAATCTTTGCAGGTCCCAGAATCTGGATTTAAAGATTTATCCCCGATGGAAGGGGGTGGTTTACACTTTTGTAGCCACTGAAGTTCAAACACCAGCTAACACCAGTGCCTGAAAAGAAACTCTCACCCCTACTGAAAAACAAGGTTGAAAAAATACAGAGGGTTTCTGAAGTATGAAGGAGAAAGGACACAAATCAGAGGCTATGCCATTCCCACATGGACAGTGCAAATGCTTTATTGGTGCCCCTTAAACTGATATTCTAGAAAAAGTGTTAAGATTAAAGGATCATAAAAGGCTTGGGCCAGAAGATGATTTATTCACTCCACCTGTCCAAGGCAGAATAATCTTAGAAGACTCTCCAGGGAAGGATTTGTTGGGAAGGATTTGTTAGGAAGGATTTCAAGAGATGTTGGTGCAGAAACATTCTTCTCACCATTGTCCAAAAGGAAAGGATGTTCATGGTGCCCAGCCATAACATGGATACATGTCCACACAACAACTGCACAGTCCCTTACTGTTCAAGGTATGTTTTAAGAACTGGAGCTATCATTAAAACCAGAGTAGCATACCTTTTGTAGAAGGCATCAGTACAGCATTTTGACTTGGGAAAACTGGTACAAAGCACCTGAAATTCTTTTTACCCGATTTTCACTTACAACAGGGATGAGAGCACTAACCCTCAGAACTAGTGAGGAAATATGTTCTTTGATATTGCTGTCTGTGCAGGGGCCAAGTCGAGCCAAGTTGGTGGGAAGCAGACGTGGCCAACATCTGACCACCATTCAAGGGCTTTTGAGAACAGATGAAGTGGGACACAGAGCACAAAGGGCCTTCTCGGTCTCAGCACTGACCCTGATTCACCTCTCCTTCGGCCAGTTGCTTCAAAGAGACCAAAGAAGCACAAGGATGTGGACCCTAAACAGCCCTGTTTATAACGACACCTAAGATCACGGCCCAACTTCCATTTCTCTTCTGGAGTATTGATCTCAAGGAGGACTGTGACCCCCCAAGTTTGGCTGGGAGGGCAGGTTCATTCCCTGCTTCGACCAGGCGATGGCCCCATCCTGCACAACAGGGCGGCTGGAGGAAGGAGCCAGCACTCATCTGGTTGCGTGGCTGGAAAAACTTAGTCTCAGGTGCTGTCAAATGGGAAACATCTGCAATCAGCAGAGTTTGTTAACAAAGAAAGAAGGAAGGAAAATTAAAACAGAGAATAGAGAACATGCATGGCTAATATAGATTTTATGTGCATGAGCACGTAATGATAAACTTGATAGATGATATAAACAAACAAGCGAAAAAGGCAGCAAGGGAAACAAAATGAAAAACACGATACACCCCGAGCAGGGGAAATCGGGAAGCCAAACAAGATGTGGATACCGTATCTCCTAATCTTCACTCTCGTTCCCATACACACCAGCTCTTCACCATTTTCACCCTCTTTTTGGAAGCAAATGCCAGCACATGTAGAAATTATGACTGCTAACATCATCCAGCTACTCCTCAGTGATAAGGGGCTCCCTCTCTTATGGGGTTGGGCACCACGTGGGTCCTCCTTTAGTCAGCTACTAGATTTCATAAAACCACAGAAATTTCATACCTCTGAGAGGCCTACACTTGAGGGCTCCAGCAGGCCCTCAAGTCATCCAGAAGGACTGGCGGACAGACAGAGAGATCGCGTGATCAAACAACTCTTCAGGAAAATAGCCTAAAATACTCATTCTTCCCAAACTTAAGGGAGAGGTGGAGAAAAGAAAATGGAGAATTGAATTCAGAACTCAGTGTCTAAATCTACTCTTTTATCCTCTTCTACAGCTGAAGAGATCAGAATCAAATATTTTTTTAGACCAAGGCAGCTGGTACAATCACACAAATAACCAATACCCAAAACTTCAAGTTTTTAGGCAAGATCTTGCAAGAAGCTTCTGCAAGACCTAAGCTTTACTGCATCTGAGCCATCTCACTCAGTCGTAGAAATTCTCTTGTCTCAAATACTTAGTGAACCTCACCTGTATTTCACCCTTAGCTCATGCCTTGTCCACAACTACAGCACCGTAAGCCACCTCTCTGCTGCCCCAAACATGTGAAAGACTTTTCTATAACACGTAGATTGCCCTGCAAATGCTTATTACTGAGTAGTAAGTATTCTCCTTGAGTGAATGGAGGAAGCATATATATATATGAAACATTATATTGCAGCCCTCCTCTTCCCTGCCCCCAGTAAGGATTTACCTGTCTACACGTCTGCTTGTCAATCACTCTTAGCTGCTTCTACACAAACATCTCTAGAGAGGTGGAAAGGGAGTAATTTACCTAAGACAAGCGAAAAACTCTGAAGATGACATCTGATTGATACTTTTTTTTACCTGTTTGTTCTGTCAATCAGAAGCAATTTTCCTCAGTTTTTGCTCTGCTGTCACATTCACCCAGCTAACTGTGGTTTCCAAGCGCGCTCATTTCCGTGCTATATGCGGGCTGTCACCCAGCTCAGAAGAGATCTCAGACCAAGTTTTAAGGCTGCAGTCTCCTGTGATCAGCTGTGACTAATCCAGCTGGCTTCACTCAGATTTGGGGTTTGAGGCTCATACCCCTCCAGGAGCTGGGAAAACGGTGCCCATTTTCCAGGCAGCCTTCTGAGAGCAAAGTGTTATTTGGCACTTAAGTACTTCAAGAGCTGGTGGACCTTACATAGTTAAAACAGACTATACAGGCTCCTTGAGACTTCCCACTCTATGAATTTAGATGCCCGCTCCTGATGTCCTCCAGGCATGTTTAGCACAGCCGCTTCCTGAGACTTTGGACCTCTCCTCACCTTTTCAAGAAAAGACTTTGAATTGCATGGTACTTTCTTCGTACCTGAGTTTTCAGCCTCGTGGAAGAAGGTTTACATCTTTGCTGGAGCTAGCGACCAGGCTGCTCAAAGCTACTGCAAATTCTTGCAGTTGCCCTCTAGTCATCTGTTCTGAGATCCAGTTATCAGGATTTATTGGGCTGCTCTCTTCCCCCTCCTTCTTATACTCTCCAGCTAAGCTTGAAGAGGGTATTTGTACAAGAATGTCCCATAATCCCGTACTCGAAGTCTTCATCTCATTGACAAGGTCCCACGAAGTGGTCACATAAGGACAATGTCCTCGTGCTGTCTGACTGTTGCACAACAGCCCTTCAGTAATTGTACACAGCTACTAGCAAACAACTACAGAGCAATACAAACTTTACAACTATTATATTGCAAATACTTGACATTTCTTTTGAGGAAGGAAATAGAAAAGCTTTATGTAAGTGTTTACAACCATCTAATCATGTTACAATAGACAGATACTGATCGTCATGCAGGGGCTGTTCAAGTTAGTAGAGGACAATCTAAGTATTTCCACTGAATTGAATAAACCTGCTATTGGGGCCTGTGACGCTTTTCACAGTCAAATAGGTATATTTACAAAATGGGCAGAATGACTGAAGAAATCTGCTTGGTTGACTGGAATTTGAAGTGGTGTATAACCAAGAAATTAAGCCAGTGGGCTTGCTTTCTAAGCCCCATGGAAACGCAAGGGTCCATCACACCAGAGCAAATGCAGAGCAGATGCCAGGACTCTTGATATCACTGCAAACCTTAATCAGGCGTGTTAGCTCCCACCTCCTTTAAACACCAAAAAGGAAATGGTGCATAAGTATATGCCTTTTCTAGATTATATCGGGAAGGGAAAAAATGCTTTTCACGGTCGTTTTACTGAATACGGAGTTGCAATGCTTTCTCCCCCTTTGAGAACATGTTAGAAAAAGAAGTGCAAACCCCTTAAAAAGAAGGAGATGCCACCATCTCCATTTCTGCTGATGACAAGGTGGTTTTGAATGCAATGGATCTAACCTGGTACTTCTGCACACATTTGTCAGTACCTTGCCTTAGATTTGGATCCACTAGCTGTATCCACACGTACCTCCTGCCTACGTGTCCCCGGGAAGGACTGGATGTGTTCCATCTCCCGCGAGTGCTGGACTCCAAGGGAAGGAAAGCCGAAAACCATTGCTGCTGCCAATCTCGCCATCTTTTAGTTTTCAAGAGACTGTCTGCCAGTGCTCATACGGATAATCACATTCAGCTTCCCCCCTCAGACAGGCTCAACTGATAACATCCTGCTCTATGCAGCTAAAACAGCAGGAAAAGCAGAGCAATGTAAAGTGAAGTCTGTCACTTACATCTTAAGAATAGCTGTAGCTTTTAATGACACTAAGGACAATGGCAATTCTGATGGAAATGATTTTTGTAGCTACAGTTTCAGGTGGTGAATTTATTGTCAGGAAGCAAGAAAGGGAAGAAAGTTAAAAAGGACCTGATGAATAAAATCGGAGGCAAAAACGGTTTCCGCATTACGGCTGAGGTGGGAAGTCATAAACCAGGGGAGATGAACAAAAAAGAAACCGGGACAGCATTCATCGAAGATACTCCTGGAGTCAAAATTAGAATCATTTTCATTGTTATTGAAATTGCCTGTGATCTCAGGCAGATTAGCAGCAGATTGCAGGGAAGTTCAGAGAAAGCTTTCAACTGAGAAATTTTGCATGTGCCAAACTGTGGAGAACCGGCTAGCTAGTAAGTCCCACCTGAAGGTGAGACTGAAATCAGCCCATTTCTCTTCTGGGCCGCTCACTTTGCCCTTACTATTAGCAGTGCATAAATAACTGTCTAAATGGTGTTAAAAGTTTGCTAAACGGCTCTTTTCTGTGTGCGTGTGCTAATACAAGCACTTGCATGGGGCAAAAATTTCACTCATTTTTGTCACTTATTTAAAAAAGAAATCATCCATCCAGCTAGTGGAGACCCAGTATCAATTATACTATGGAAATCGTAATGACTTGGATTTTCCATAGGTGGAAAGTTGCTTAAATGAACAATCCAGTGAGTGATTATTCGACAAGTACAATCACTGAAAACGCCATCAGGTTGCAAATGATTTTGCAACAGGAAAAAAGTACTAAGTCATTAGATAATTTATTTGCAGTGAAAAACTGGAGCTGTAGCCTACTCAGATGGAGCACTAGCAATACAAATGAACTGTGCCATCCAAAAATTGAAAAATGCTTGCACCATACTGCAGATCGGCTAAAACAAGGAGCCAGCTTCCAAGAAGCAGCAGAAGTGGAGGTTGAGATCCTGTATTTCTAAAGGAGCCCCCAACATGCACACAAGCATTACTAATGTAAGACTGAAATGAAATGACAAATTTCTCACTCAACTGAAAGGACACAACAGACACAAATACATTACTGAAAACATTTTCTACAGATGGCGAGTCCATCCTATAGTCAAAGCAGCCCCATCACAAGGAGGTTGAAGATGACTTGCCTATTTTTTTAGCTTACAGATGCTGCAGCTCTCCAACCAAAGCTCAATTTTAGTTACCCCTAACTGCTGCTTGTCTATTCACAGTGACAAGAGTCTTTCCAGCGGGCTGGTGACCAGGCTTGGATTCTGGAGATGGAAAGTCATAAAGATGCTGTAATCCCTCCAGGTCACGTATACCTCTCTCCTCCCCTCAGCCCCAGACCATGCCTGTCCATACCTGGAAACAACATTATCCTTGCCATCCTTTTATAAAAATTCCTGGGGAGCTACTACAGATCAGTAAGCCAAATGAGGGAGAGAAGCACAGAAGATGTGCCTCACCGTGGGTATCCTGGGCCCACATCTGATGGTTCAGGATTGTGATGGCATTAGGAGCTTTGTACTCATGTATTTGCTATGATGTGCCACACAACTTGATGGGCTTAAAAGGCTCCTGAAACCACGTCTGGTCCAGAGAGTGACTCCTCCATTAGCTGATGAGAGAGAGACAACCTTGAGCCCAGTCCTGGCCCTTTTTCCACAGGAGCTGCATATCTGCAGTCTCATGGTTGTTTTCACCTCCGAGAGCAGCAGTTAGAGCTTTCCATACCAACATGACTCTGCACTTCTTTTTTGTAAGAACGCTCTCTTTGTTTTGATATATGTCTCATTTTATTCCTTACGATAGTTGTACCTCACCTACCCTGGGGCTGAAGGGACTGGAGGTCTCTATGACTTTGGTGATAATTTTTATGACTCTATTATTACAATAGTTTTTTAGTTCAGGCATGCCCAGCGCACAGGGAACAGGACTCCTTTTCAAAGGTTACAGATATGACAGATGGGACCGTGGCTCCAACGTGCAATGCGCAGCCCTGTTCGGACACAGACAAAATGTTTGTGTGTGCTTCACATTTGTTAAGCTCCTTTTAATATCAATAGGGAAAGCGAGCCCAGCTGGCAGCTTCCTGGTCTCCATTCTCTCCCTGTTGGCTCTTGCAATGAAGGACCCTCGTCTAGGAGAAAGCCTCCTTGGGCAGGGAGAAAGGAACCAAGGACGTGGTCAGAAAGGTGATCCCTTTTATGGGTGTTTTCCCTGTACCCGAATCTGCCGTTTCCTCCTTCATTCACACCGAAAGATGGGAGAAGGTGCGAGATCAGCAATTTGTACTGATAAAATACTGAATTTGTATTAAGGAGGTAGGTATAACATAACCAACCATCACTGGGGAGGAGATTTGGGTCTTGCTCCCATTCCTTCTCCCGCAGTTTTCTGTCTGGATGGTCAGATGCACTTCCCACAGCCACAGTACAGGCCAGGTAGACTTACACTAGTGATGGATTTGGCCCTGTGACTCTTTTACTCACAAGATACACAGGTGATGGCTGTTTGGCCAAACTGAATGCAATCTTTGGGGTCACCCTGCTTTGTCTGAAGACAAGCTCCGTGTCCCCACACACCTCAGGCTGCTGAAAATAATCATCCCGGTGGGTGACCCCTGGCTGGGTCATGGCAGTCAGGGGAAGGTGTGAGCTCCTCTTGCTGTAGGCCCCACACTGCAGATTTCAGTGCTCTATCACCCTCAGACTCAGTGTTTCGCACATTTTTGCACCTCTTGTGCTGTAAGGGAAGCTGGTCCCACCCCCCTGGTACCGCAGTGGGAGCTTCTGCATCCCGCCGGCACACCAATATGGTCCCTCCTTCCCCCCGAAGGAGCAGCTCCTTCCTGAATGTTTTGCTCTTGCTCACCTCTGCCAAACTCAGGATGCCCTCCAGCATCGGAGCTGGAGACAAGAGCTCATTACTGACCTCCATTAACACGGTCTGTTGCTGTACCGCCTTTTTCTCCTCCCAAGGAAAGACATGTTGGCTGAACCCAAGCCTATGCCCAAGGAGCGGTTAGGCACTGACTTCCTTTTTTTCTTTACATTGCTGAGGGTACAGGAGCTCAAGGGTGCTGAGCACCCACGATTACATCTACACGCACATCCTCTTCTCCTTCGCAGTCTCCGGGCCCTGCTTCAAAGCCCCGTCCTGCCAAGCAGTGAGTTGTGGTTGCACCGGCGGGTTAACGTCACGTGTCTGCTTGGGTTTGCTGTGGTTTTGGTTTCCTTTGCTCTTAGGTTTTGACACCGGTCCTGTTCTCATTGCATGTTGAGAGGTGGGAGAGGAGCAAACACATATCAAATACTGACTTGTTCCTGGTTGCTTTTTCTCTCTCATTCTCCATTATCTGTACTTTTTTGAGAGCCTAGTCTAACTTTTTACTTTCTGGTAGCTGGCAAGGCAGATTAGGCTTCATGGGAGCTCCCTCAGGCAAATTCTCATCTCAGGTCAGCATCCGGCAAACTCCACAGAGGAGTATCTAACTGGTACCGAACTTTACACCAGTGTATCATCCCAACGGGCCACCTGTGACCCATGGGGCTTCAGCAGTTCATAGCAGCGGAGAACCTGCCCCACCTGCCCCGCAGAATAAAGCAGCTCTTTACTAGCTGGCACTATGGAGAAGGCGTTTTCCAAATTCCCCCGTCTGCCCCTTGTATCCAGTTGCCACTCCTTAAACCCTCAGGAGAGAGGCCAGCCGGGTCCTGGAGGTTTCCAGCCCTCAGGGGATGTTATCACATTCGGGATGAGCACAAGCTGGGAAGGATGTGAAATGAAAATGCGTTTGAATAGGTTATCTGTGATGAGAGAATAGGCTGGTGTCTGCTAACACAGGGAGCACACTGGGTTAACCCTCAGTCAGAAAGGTTTTCCTGCCCGGGATGACCACAGTTAACACACTGAAAGATTCCCTGCTTTGAGGAGCTGCTTCAAACCCTAATGCTCTTCCAAGCATACTGATTTTATTATAATTCCCGAAGAATTACCTCTGAACCGTACCACAGAACAAAGAGTAAGGAAGCCTAATGCTACCTGCATTTTCATTTTGCAGCTAGACTGAGCGTTGTCATTACATGACTTACCTAATTATAGTCTTAAAAACAATAACTAGGATAATTAGCTAATTGAGCATTATTTTTAGGAATGCAGTTCTGCATAAAGCACATTCCAGTAGCAACAAACACACCTGCACTTCCCCTCGCTCTGGTAGGAAACGGTTGTGTAAAAAACTTCTCACCAATGACCTGTCAACACTTCTATGGACAACATCCTTCTTCACAAGTGGACGACTTGAGGACCTCAGGCTCACCACCCCTACAGAAACACCTTGGGTGACAGAGATGGACATAGCTTGGGAGAGCCAAGGGATGAGCGCTTCTCTCCTTGGCCTCACCAAGCATTGTCTTCTCCGGCTGTGCAGATATCTCCTCTCTTTCAGCAGCTCTTTGGACAGCCCCCAAACCTGGAAGCAAGCAGAACCGATGGGCTATTTCCCGGAGCGAATATCTGAAAGCCCAGCCACAGCCTCGGCGGTACAAATATCGGGCACTTGTTCACTCCTGTGTCATGTTTACTGGAAAAATACCAATCCCTTGGGCTTGCACGTACAGGCCAAATTCTGCACTGCACTTCTGCACTGGTACACTGTGACTAAAACACGGGGGCTTGTGCTTAATTCCTGCTGATTCTGAATCATGCTGATGCTTGAGTTTTGGGTCTCATCTATTTCAGTGGGAGCTTTGAGAGAGCATGTGTGTAGCGGAGCCGGCGCCACTGAGCTCTGAGCTTTTGGGGCTTCCATGTGTTACTGTGATCTGGGGAAAACAATAGCATGGATTTTTTGTAGCCAAATTCTGAATACAGCCCACCTTCTTTCACCTATTGTAATAATATACTTGCACATAATGTAATATATATGTTATAGAATCAGTAGCTAAGTACGTAACATAACTTAAAAAATAGGTATCACTATAGATCAGTATGTGACATGCCTATCTATTTTAGTATGTTTTCTTGGTACAAATTATGACAGAAATACAGTAAGTCAGTAATTTCAGATTCCTTTGCATAGACATTGTCACTGTAATTTTGCCAGGAGGGAGATAATAAATCATACTTTTCCATCTGACTGATGTTCTGTTTCCCCTGTCTGATTTCAATGGCTGTATGCTATCTTCAGAGCTGGCATTGTTCATGGCTCCTTTTATTAAAGCACAGGCACGTTATTGAAATTTCTTTTGTATTATGATTTTCTAGCCGTACGTGAAATTGCAGAACACACAAGAAGAAGGGGGAAAAAAAAAAAAAGCCCCATCTGTTTGAGTCATAGTAGAAAAAAAACCTGCTGCACATATCTTGGAGAGAAAAATGCCATATTAAAATCGTGGCCCCATGCTGGCTTGGGTTAATAATCAGCTTCTTGTAATTTATGAGCAAAGATCTAAAAACTACTAGGGATTTGGATGACTGGTTAGTATACTACCGAAAGGTTTTAATAATGTTAGTTCTTGCGATTATTAGCTTGCCATGATTTGAGCGCTTTCCAAGATTCACCAGGAAACTGAACACTCATATAAGAGAGGAGAAAACTCAGTAAAGAACCATCCTTTTCTCCCCACTTTGTTTTTCTAGTGGCCTTATGAAGCTCTTCAGATTTAAGGTGTCGCATCTCTGTTCTCTCACGCTGATATAAACCATGGCATCCACAGTCCAAACCTGCAGCTGGACAGTTCAATACACCTGGGCAGGGCTGAAGGACTCTCAGAGCAGCCCACTGCACCACCCCAGGCACCGGATGGTTGCACACTTCTCCCCCTCACCTTCCCTTTTAACCCAGCGCTGCAACAAACTCTTGTTTTTCACCTAATGGCATCATCCCGTCAGTAATGCTCCGGGAATGTCCCGTGTTTCATTCATATTTGATAAGGTTGCACTCCCAGGCTGGGTAACTAGTGGTCAGAGCAAGGCTGTAGTTTGCACCACTTAATTTCTATTTCTGGCATGGTTCTGGGGGCGGGGAATCACTTTTTGGTTTCATTGTCTCCTTTTCTCCAGCGGCAGAATGGACACACGGCATTTCAGGGACCGAGAGATGCTGGGATAGCAGCTGAATACACTCTTGCATGCGCTAATGCCTTTTGATGAGAGGTCTTATTTTGTTAAGTTACATTGAGATAATTGCATTAATAAAACATTTTTAAAGAGCACTAACAAAGGAGAAGGAGGAGCCACTATTCCGAAGTAAAGGTTTCCATAATGAGCTGAGAATTAGTATATGATAATGCTATGCTTATATACTCCCTCATTTATTTTGGATTCTGATTATACCCCCGAAGATCCCTGTTAGAGCTGTGATCCTTACTGTGCAAAGTGCTTCTCAAGAAGACATAAAGTCAGCGAGATACAGAAGCCCTAGCTGAAGGATTACAGATGATTTGTGGACAAAACATAGCAATGAACTTAAGATATAGTGGCAGGTGACATGGGAAAGAAAAATAAAGTAGAATTCCAGCAGTGAAATCTTGGCTCTTTTCAAGTCAGTGGAGATTTTGCCCAAGAATGTAACTAAAATTTCTCCTTTCCTGTTTTTTTTTCCCCACAGTGCGGAGGCCTGCCCAGGGGCAACGGGTTGTTCTCCCATCCCTCTCGCTTCTGCTTGCTGCAAGAGACAAACATTTGGGTATCACCTAGGGACTTTTTCAGCAAGGATGTGTTTGGGAGGGGAGCAGTGAAGGTGGAAGGGGAGAGAACAAGGAGGTGAAGTCAGGGGAAAGGGCAGGCAGATGAAAGGCAGCAGCAGAGGCTGAGTACTGGCAGAGCCAACGGCTGGAAGAAATTGCAGCTCTGTGCCTGGCAGAAATCAGGGTGGCTACTGAAGAGCACCCAAGAAATGTCCTTGATGTTCAGAGCTGTTTCCAAGCTCAAGTTCACAACTCCAGGTTGAAGCTGCTCTTCTGACATGAGTATCACCAGGAAGGCCAAGTTGTGATGCCAAAACCTCTTGTGTTCCCACCCAAAGGATAACTCACCCAATGTCCCGCCAGGCAAACGGAGGTATTTTAATGTCTGTGGCTAGACAATTTCTGCCATTGACTTTGAGAAGGATGGCACCATGCTACTGAAAACCATGTCCCCAGGACTCACCCTCCTGCAGGGACAGGGAGCAGTTCCTGCCTGTAGGGTCTAAAATGAAGAGAATGTTTCAAGATGTCAGCTTGGCAGTCTCTTGTGAACCGATCATCCATTTCCCAGCAATGGTATTTTGCTCCATATTCATACAGCTCCATAGAAGGTTATTCTGCATATGCCTATATAGGGTGATGAGAGATCTAGGAAGTTCACAAGTGATTATGGACTTTTCAAACTGACAACCTAATAATTTTCAAAAGCCTCCTCACCATGGCTACAAACGTACCTTACACAATGCCGTAAACTGCATTTCTTAAATGCAGGTAGGCGTGTGCTTCTCTGTCAGCAAGTTATGCAGAAGAGTAAAAACTAATCAGCACCTAGGAAAACTGTTGTCTCACTGACATTTGCACTATTTCTCCATAAGCTGCCAATGAACATCCGTCAGGCTGGTGGTACACTGTCTCCTTAAGTTTACATAAGCTGCTGTCTGGGAACATTCATTTAAAACACAACCATGTGTACTTACAATAACTGAGACCACTCTCTGAGTTGTTATTTGCTTGTTTTCTCTCTCTGGGAAGAAAGGGGAGGGTTAACAACCTCCCTGAAAGATCTCTGCTAGTACAGGCGAGCACGGAGCACCTGGGACTCGGACCTTAACCTCCAGGACTGAAATCAAAACACAGCTGATGTGTGGGAGAAAAAGCGAGCTGCTAAGTGACCCCAGAAGTCCCCGACAGATCTCTCTGGAGAAAACAGAGAGACTGCCTGAGACTTGCAGCATCGTTCACACCTTCCCTGCAGCCACCGCAGCTGCCCATCACCCCGCGTTCGCCTCTGAGAGAGACCGGAGGAGACCCCAGAGACCAGATTCGAGGCTGACAAAGAGAGAAGTGGAAAATGTGGTTGGGAAAGAGATAGAGGGATCCCAGTAAAAGCCACCAGACCTCCCCCTTCTCCTGTGTACTGCTCCACAGGAGTCAAAATCCTGAACACCAGGCAGCAATCTACACATTAAGCATGTTTGAGTCAGATCTTGATTCACATTCGGGAGAGCGCGCTGACCTTTTCTGCGAGGGTTTCCAGGTGGAACCGCAGTCTCAGCCTAAGTTGGGCATAAGTCCTAGGCAAACCGAGGGGATGAGGCAGGCTCCGTATGGGCAGCTGGGGCTCGAAACCCACTAAGATCTCCCAGGACCCATAACAGAGCTATGAAGATGCTACATGGGGTTACTAAACCATCTGTCAGGGACACAAGTTTTTACAAAAGGATACAAGAAAAACTACTAATGGGTTTAGATTTACAACTGAACTTCAGTTCAGCGTTTCACTTGTACATGTTAATGACTTAGGGGCACAAGCATAAACATTTGGACAGCTGTCTAAGCTAGATGGCTTGTTGGCATGTTTATATTTTGTGCTTATGATTGTTATGAGTAAAAAAAATCAGAGGTACAAGCTCAGTTCACCAGAAGAAAGCTAAATATTCAAGAAACCGGTCTTTATTAACTACTGCTTTACCCTGAGATAGTCACAGTTACTGCCAGTGGTAAGAAAAAAAAAGATTAAATTGCATTTGCATTTCTCACCCCAAACCTAAACAGAAACCTAGAAACAAGACAGGAAAATTCTCCCAAATGGAAACCTCCCACAGATTTTGGTATCCTAGAGAAAAAAAAATTCCTAGAGAAAAAAAAAAAAAAATCCTAATTTGTGAAAGATCAGGCAGCTGAAATTTCTACAAGATGAGTCAGTCCTGGTAATACTACTAAAGCAAGTATGAATGTTTGTGTGCACACACACAGACACACACTTGCAAAAGAGTTTTAAATGGAGGCTAATTTCAGCTGTAACCAAGCAGTGACGAGCACGTCTACAGATGATGATTTGGAACCTACATATTAGCAAATCAAGTGGGTAAAAGGGTTATGAGTCCACATAAAACAGTGCCTCCGTTTCCATTGAAAGCAGCCTGGTTTTGAGTCAGAACGACTGGAGAAAGCCTCTCCTCTTTGGCAAAGACAGACTTCAATGAGCATGGAATGGACTTGAGAAAGTTTGCAGACCATATAAATTCAACTGGATGAGGGAAGAGCAGAGCTCAGAGCCTATAAAACCTATGGACTGCTCAGAATTTCTTCTGTGGAGATAGCAGATAAAATCTTTGTTCAGTTGAAGTAAACAGTAAAATGCTCAGATGCTTCAATAAAGTCAAGTTTTGACTTCATAGCAGCAGTTTCCTGCATCCTGAAGTTCGGTCTTTCCTACAGCATTTATAAACTCATAGTTCATGGGTACTTCTTTTTTTTCCCCAAAACACCCCTGGAAGCGGACAGTAATCTCTACTGCCTGAATCTCTTCCGCTACTTAGAGGGAAAAAAAGAGTTTCACTATTTATTCTAGGTAAACACATAGATTTCAAAAAAATCGGTTTCTGCCCTATTCCACAAGGTATCGAGCTCTCAGCAAAACACAGGTCCAGGTCAAAAGCTCGACTGTCAACTAAATTAAGTCTGAAGGATCTCACATTAGTCCCGGACTGACAGGTTACTGTGTGCGAAGAGTGGCGTGCCACCATCTACTTTGTGTTTCTCAGAGGATACTGGAACGTTGCTTTCCACACAACACCCCCCCAGTTTTTGAACACAGCAAACAATGGACTGGACTGCTCTAACTCCCTCTGATAGCCTTTCTCCCCTAAATCCTGTTTCTCTATCCTTTAATCCGTTATCAGGGTACAATTATTTCTTTCGGGGAAAGTGGTTAGTACTTTTGTATTTCATTCACATGCAAAAGATACTTTAATGAGAAGATCCATCTCATTATTCTCCCACTGAAATCTCTCCCAAAAGAGTCCTTACAGCTTTCACGTAAGAACCTGACCATGTGGCAAAATTACACCTAGGTGGAACACTTCATCACCTGACAACACAGCAGTCAACGTGGGACCACTGAAGCACGATTGTGGGATGAAATTGCGTTAGGCCTTCCTATGGCAAGAAGAAACTGTTATTTAAGCAGCTCACAAAATCAGCATCTTCACATTCCTCAGCAAAGCAAAGCAGAGAACAGGTTGATCAGGATGGCCCTCAAGGGGATGTTCCTCACATATTTGTTTTGCCTTGTGACTATGACATTAAACTGACTTGCCCATACTGAGTGACTGCATTAACAGACAGACAGACAAAGATGAACATAAACCATACATAACAGGAGAAAGGAACTAAACACTACCTTCACTGAAAATGACAGTATCTGGGAAAAAGGAAACTGTGATCTATGTTACTGAGAACTTGTGAAGTACACAGACCTATATGGAAGTATTTTCTTTGTCAGAGAAGAAAATAAATTGGCAAGCGTATAATGAGATCGGGAATACAGCCACGAAGAGTTATAGGCTGTCATTAATTATGGAGGTACGAATCTTAAAGCCATGTGACCTGGGAGAACAAACTCGTGCATACCTATTGCCTTTGCAGACCCTGTTCTTCATTGTGAAATGCTATTTTCCTTAGCAGAACTGAAAACATGCAATCAAACTCATTAGAATGAGAGATGCAGGTCATGTAAAGGGTAATGGTTTTTGAAAATCTGGACTTATTTTTAAGATACATTCCAGAAGGTTTTCTTTACAACATTCCTAATAGGAACTCAACCATTACAATTAAACCCCATACTTCTCATTACTTGAGATCGTCATCTGCCTAGAAATTCATCTTCTGCCATTCTAGACAGCCTTATCACAGTTGAAATGAAAATATTAGATATAGCTTGCAATCTACTTACTTGCATTCTCATACAGTTACGAGTAACAACTCTCAGTACCATGCCATCAATTTTTGCTATCCAAATTGGAAAAGGGGTTCTTAAAAAGCACTCAGTATTGGTTTACCACCATTTTTACAGACACCATTGGTAGTCCAAACTGATTCACGCTATGAGCAAAGAAGGACTTTTTCCGGAGTAGCAGATTCAGAGGGCTGGCATTTCACGCGGGGACTTTCGACTGACCTCACTTGGTGCACGTGAGGGAGGAGGTGGCAGCTTTCACGTTAGCCAGACCTGCATCAAGGCTAAAAGAAGTGCTAAAAGGGTCTTCAGCTTTAGCACGAATTAACAGCAGTGAGAAAATACGGAGTGCCTTTGAGAGTCCCCAAAAGAAACACAATTCCTACAGCGCACACATTAAATACTGAAGAAAGGGTTTCATACCTTAAATTCCTCCAAGATTTTGTAATTTTTCCCATGATATTCACAAAAGTTTTTCACTTCTTTGCATTCCGGACAGCATCCATTGTGTTCCACTTTTGTACACTTTGGGTGGATTTTAGGGCATTCTGGTTGATCGCAAACAGGTCCATCCTCAGTACAGACACAGGGACAGTTGGAATGTCCCGGGAAAAAACGTTCTCCCAGTTTGTAAACAAAGCCACTGTCATCCACGCAGCCCTTCCCTCGGTAGTCATCAAAGATCAGATTGTCATTACTGGAGGTCTGGTCCCCTTCATCGGCGGGGTAGTCTTCATGATTGATGGCAGCTGGAGTGACCAAAGCGGGGATTACAAACAGAAGTATCCAGGCTTCATGGATATGAAGAGCCATCCCCCTCCTCAGCGTCTCCATGGGATCTCAATGCCAGATAGAAACAGCTGCTTCCATAGGGAGACCAGTGTTGTGGTCTGAAAACAAACATTTTTTAAGTGAGAACAAACTCAAAATTCTAAGGAATATTGACTTATAAAGGCCATACTTTCAACCAGCACCCAAGAATTAACCAGTGCTTTCAAACTGCACAGATAACTATCACAGTTTCATTTGAATTAAGCCTCTTCTCAATTATTGTTAAAGAGAATAAAGCATATGAAATACATAAATTAGACAAATGTGCCTGTAAGCACATGCCCACAAAATATCTCTATAGAAATGATGGCTCACAGAACCATCTAATTTTTAGTTTCCTCATTCATGCCGTTGAGTTTTCTGATGCACCAGAAGTTAAACTAGCTGCCTGAAATCACATGGTGATGGGCAGGCAGCTCAGAGGGACTTGAACCTGAGTTTAAGCATGGCCTTAACCTCTTGCTGCCCCTCCGTGCTACGTACGGTGCACAGCCCGCTTCATTACACTGAGGTGGGAAACCTGAGTTGAAAAATAGGATAAGCATGATCTGCAGGTAGATCTGTGTCTGATATGAAAGGTGGTGCTGGGTTATACTTGCTCTGTGAGAGGTGGAATAGTACAGAATTTTTTATATGGCATTTCTGAAGAGGAAGAGGGACTACCTGGGCTACCAACACAGCCCAGCCGGTGGCAGGTCTGTATAATCCCGACAGAAGCAAAGATGTCATTCATCTTCTCCGTTATTCAGCATTTCAGTAATTCCGAGAGAGAAACGCAGAGAGCAGGATGTTAAATGCCTGTGTAATGCGTGGAGCTGCCGAGATGGGTTTGTCTGATTCAGCTGGAGCCTTTCTAAAACTTTGGGAGCGATGCAGCATGGCCTGACCTTTGGAGAGCTCTGCTTAAGTGGTCAAGCCGAGGACTGACCCAGAGAAGGAGAGGAGGTTTGTGCTGCCCCGAGGAGAGTCAGCTCCAGGCGAAGGCTCCGTGTGTATGTGTCTTGGGTGTGCTACTGGCTGCCCACGGTGCCACACCACTGCCACCAACACACCATCCTGCCTGCACACCAGCCAACAGCCGGTGCAACCCCAGCAGCAAAATGGTTTCTGACCTCTCTTAAGAGACTGGGCAAAGTATTACAGGAAACTTTTAAATGAGCTGAAACACTAGCATTACATGGATTGAGAACAATGGAGGTAGTTGCTGGCACACCCCAAAAATGGACTGGTTGGATGCGTGTGTCACTCCTCCTCTTCCTCCATTGCCATAGTGTCCACACACAGGTACACACAGTATATACAAACATGCATTAACCTACACAGCCCAGCAAACACGTACTCCCCCCCACCCCACCCCCCCCGGGAGGTATTTTTTATGTATGGGGATTTTTGGTGGACTGCAGATGTTCAGCAATTAATTCTCCCTTAATCGAAGCAAAAAAGCAGCAGCAGGAGGAGAAAGCTTTAATCCTAGAGAAGCAGCTAAGGGATCCTGTTGACAAAGCAGTTTTTCCAAAGCCACAACAGAGGGAGACACCGGATATTACACAAGCTTTATCAAATTCAAAAGATATCTTCTTAATTGAAGTACTAGCTATGTTTCCATCACAAGGACTACGCACCGTCTTACTACTATCAGCAATATCTATTGTAACACGCTGTTTGGGAATCGGGTGATTCATGCAGATAGGGCTGCTTTACGGATCTACAGAGCAGGAAATCTTGCCCACCTAAATGCTACAGGTAGGTTGCAATATTGCAGATCGGTGGGCATTTAGGGGGAAAAAAAAAAAAGCAGAAGCAAATGAAGTAATTCATGTCTGAGGAAATGTGAAACAACCAAGAGAATTTGTTAAAGTTTGATGAGGAAGCTCTCCAAACTAAAAAAAAAAAAAGTTCTCCAAAGATCATAAAAAAGACCACTACATTTTGCTACAGTCTGTAGTCATCTGAGATGTCCCACAGCAACTCAGGAGCACTCGGCTCAGCGGCGATCCTGGAAATCAGACAGACTGCAGACGTCTTGCACGGACAGATTTCAACAAGTAAACAAAGGCTGCTCAGCTCAGAATTAGTTTACAGCTGAACTTTCTCATCATTTCTCATCACGAGAGAGGCCAGGATCGTAGGTAAGTCTCCGAGTAAAACGTTTCCATCCATCCGCCTTCCCTCACCCCCAGTGAATAATTTACACTTACCTAATCAGGCTCGATCTGAAGGCTCAAAGGGGTCACAGGCCAACATGGACTAAAAGGTTAGAAACAGATCAGTGAAAGCAGTTCCTCCTAATCACATTTTCAGCGTTGACTCACGGACAATCCCTTTTCCTCCACCTCCCATCGCAAAACAGGGGAAAGCGGCAGCCCAGCAACCACAACATGAGAATTAAGCTTTAACCCAGTGTTCAGGATTCAAAGCCAGCGGCGGCGAGGCGGTCCAGAGGCAGGGATGCCGCGGAGAAACCCCGATGCCAGCAGCACAGTCATCGCGGCGAACTTGGGCTGGATTTCCTCAGGTCTTGGCGGGGGTGGGGGGTGGGGGGGAAGAAAAAAACCCATATAT